>QGMK01001226.1:0-11878 GCA_007825345.1 Lachnellula suecica | reverse complement strand
ACAAAGAGAGGGTGACAATGGCATTGTGTGTTTTGATAGAGCGGGAGGGGGTTGGAAGACAAAGGCTTTCAGAGATCTGAATCATGCCTCTGCTAGACCTCGAGTAAAGACACCACCAGGGAGTAAGAGGCAGACTTTAGACAGGGGGGTACGCCGAGCACCAGAAGGATTTGGATACAGGCTATATGATGATGAAAGGAGATAGAGATACAAGAGTTGATTCAGTAGATCGATGTGACGGTATATCTGCGATATGCAACAAAAACCTTTGAGATCTTTGCTCCCCTGTGATGTTGAAGCTATTCAATTGTGGTTGTGTTGCGCAATTGCGATATGCAACAAAATA
Organism: Lachnellula suecica; assembly: GCA_007825345.1. NCBI lineage: Eukaryota > Fungi > Ascomycota > Leotiomycetes > Helotiales > Lachnaceae > Lachnellula > Lachnellula suecica. The sequence goes on along the minus strand of QGMK01001226.1, from coordinate 11,532 downwards.
ACTAAAACGAGGCTGGGCCCCCATAACATTGAAGCTATTCAATCTGGCTTGTATTCATGCAACTGCGATATGCAACAATGATTAAAATAAGCCACTAAATGTAGCAGCAAATCAAACGCGAACCCAGATCTTGGAAAGTAGTCAAACTTCGAGAGGAATTTGGAGAACTTCACGTACGATGAGACATCCCAAGGCTTCCGTCTGGTCGTATTATCTTTATTTAGGTTGCAAGCTTCAACTATCCAGTTTCCGTATGGTATGTCCGAGCACTGCTTCGATGCCAGGGTCTAATGCTTCCACTTCCAGCACTGGCTCGATCCACAATTTCGTCCGCTTCACCAACTCCTTTCTGTCTTTCGTCTTCTCTATCGACTCATTCAACCTGTCCAGAGCAACTCCAAGAGCAGCGGGATATTTCGGCGAACTGGGCTCAAGACCCACCAAGGGCTGTTTGATATAGCAATTGCAAGTGAACGGATTTGCGGGGTATGATTCGGTCATGCTGTCGAGGACGTGTTGTAGTATTTTGGGTAAGCATCGGACTTGGGTAAATGTAGCAAACATATCGAAGAAATCGCCAGCTACGGACGGAGAGAAGAATGGTTGTTTTCGGGCCGTGTCGAAGATTGCCAGGGGGATAGCACCATTAAGAGCGAGAGTCGTCATGGGGTCCTTCCTGGCTACTGAATCCACCTCCACACCCTCGATCATCTTCGGCCGTAACGAATTGCTCTTGAATTCGGGGATTGCTATTACGTCGGCTGAGGTGTCGAATCCAGGCTCGTTGTTTGCATCATCCATTTCCTGATCCTCATCTTCATCCTCATCCTCGGCGGTGTCTAGACCTAGAATCTTCCTCCGAATGGCGATCTTCGCAAGGTAGATCATCTCGAGTTTGGCGTACTCAATCCATAGCTCCTTGCTCATGATGCAGAACCGTGTCCCTCTCCGCATATAATCTCTCGCTCCATTCATATCCGCCTCGGATTGCAGAGTCCACCGCGCTGCATATAGCCACAAGTCTGGTTTCGCAGGATGTTTTCTAATCGCCGCTGTCAGGATCGTCTTGAACTTCTGCATAGCCTTTGCCTCCCGCGCGCATTCCAGATACGACATCCATAACGCTACATCTCCGGGGTGTTTTGTGGTGCCGCGATCGAAGATGTTGTAAATTCGCGCCTGGCCGGAAAATGTCGAGCTTCCCTTAATTCGTAACCGCTTGCAACGCTTCAGTCGCAGATTCTCCAAGCTCATCTCCCACGCCGCATACCGCGCATAGTCCACCGCTGCGGGCCCTCTTCCGTTTACTTTGTGCTCGAAATCTGACATTTTCTTTACAATTGTTCTAATCTCCTCCTGTGCGCGGGTTAGAGATGGGTCTGGGGGAGCTTGCATAGCCTACTTACCTCGTTGAATATCCCCTTTTGCTTGAATTCCTGCAGCTGAGGAACTGCTTGTTCCATATGGAACCGCGCTTTATCACTGGGGCCGGACATTTTGTGGTGAAGATTTACGTTGTATTTGGGTGGTGGGGAGGCTTCGAGACATGGAATTTATTTTTCGATATTTTGTCCGTTCTGCCGTCATCGACCGCCTTTTGCGCCTCGAAACGGCCTGACGCGAGCTACGGAGCCGCTAGCCCTAAAGCGGAGCTATTCAACGGCCGGGGGAAACCTTGTCAACCTTGAAATCGTTCTCGTGTAAGTGAGGCGCGGTGCGCGGAGCGGCTTACTTAAACCTCCAACATCTTACTTTCTTCGTGTCAGTCGTTCTGCCTTCGTGATTTCCCCCGTCGGATGGTTCGGAAAACACTCCTTTGGATGTGAATCTCCCCCCCTCCAAATTTCAACACCATGGCACCCAAATTCAAGGACGGCGACGTTGTGCTCGCCTTCTCCGGCAAATGGGTGTCCTGGGCGCATACCGCAATTGGATACAGTGCGTCAACACGCTATTCCCCCGCGCAAAGCATCTGCTAACCACCGCTCAGGCGCTTTCATCAGTGCCCTCATCGTTGGATGCTCGCTGCATTACCACAAGATCGTTCAGAATGAATACTATGGGTATCCTGACGAGTGGTTCCCCTCCGTCTCGGCGACGATTGGAGACCGGTACCCGGAACGATCATTTTTCATGCTATTCATAGCTATAACGTCAGGTACGGAAAGGCAAACCGCAGAGGTAGGTCGTAACTAATGTATGCAGGTCCTCGTTTTGCTCTAGTAGGTCTATGGTACCTCCTCACAAACCGACCGAACTCGAATCTTCCGAAGTTTGTTGCGGGGATGGGCATATTCAGAACTCTTACATGCGGTGGATGGACCTATGTTACCTCGACGGACGCTCACGATTGGCACGACATTTTCATGATATCATATTTGGTCGCAACTCTACCTTGGACAATTGGGTGTCTTGCCCTGAGCCCAAATAACGCAAGAGCCGTCAAATATCGAAAGTTATTGGCAGGAGCCTTCTTCGGCACTCTTGTACCTTTGGTATACTTCTTCATTCAGCACAAAGTTCACAAGGTCGCAGGAGGTACGATTTGTTCTCTACCCAAGAATTCATCTGAACTGACTTAACCCTTTTACTAGCATACACGACTTACGCATTTTTTGAGTGGGCCTTGATTCTGTTTGACATAGGCTTTGATGCTGTCACGGCTCTCGATTTTGATACGTTCGAGCTAATTGTGAAGGACGTGAAAGGGTCAAGCATGGGGTACGTCTATTGGCTTCCGAAGTAGTTCGTGTACAATACGTATTTGGGCGATATTACTTAAAAGAACCTATCTGAACGTATGCCTCTGTAGAAAAAACAAGATGGTGGCCGATGTAGTCCTTGAAAAAGAGTACGTGATCTTGTTAGTGTTGCTAAATCCTGCTAACTCATGCCCAGGAAAGACAAGCCAATTGAGAAAGTCTTTGGTCAGCCATTCTCCTTCGGGGATGCTATCGATGCAGTATCGGACATTTATAATGGTGTAAGTAGAATTACTTCTGCCTCTGATGTTACTGACCTTTTTAAAGTTCGTTTTCTGGTCAATGTTGACCTCACTAGGTGTTCTTGTGTGGTGTGAGTGAACCAGAATAATATAATATATGATAGGCTGACACAAGCAGACTTTCCTCTGTGGTACATGGGGATCTCTGGCTACGAGGCATTTGTTATGGTGACCGTCTCACCCGCATTGTTGGCAATTCGGCCCCTGCGCTTGCTAGTAGTCAAGAACCTTCGCCTTTGTCACCTATTGTCCCTTGCCGGGCTACTGGCCTACATGGTTGAAGATATCTCTTACCGCATGTTTATTGTAGGGTTTGGTGTTTGGATGTCGTGCTTGTCATGGGCTGCGACTTGTTATTCCGAAGGTGGCCAGCCAGGTCGGCTGGAGTCTAAGATTTCTGCATGGCTCGTCGGTCTAATTGCATCCAGTGCGATTAAATTCGCATGGCATACTAGCAACCCAATCTGGGTAATTGCGAACTCTGAAAATGGAGGACACAATGGCCTTGGTTTTATCCTCGCCGTTCTCGCCGTTTTACGATCAACACGAAAGTCTCCAGTGGCAGGCAGTCAACTCCAAGGTCATAAAGAGGGGTCATCCATCCTGGCTGGCTTAGGCATAGCAGGGGTGTTTTTTGGTATGCACTCGCTGTTGTCGGACTCTAGCACAATAATACTCTGGACTTGGGAGGGATACCCAGTCAAAGGACCGATCTCAGCACCCCACGGCGCTCTTACAATTGCTGCTATGGCCGGAGGCTTGGTAATTGGCCTGTTCAACGACACCTTAGCTCGCAGCTGGACATTCTTCGGTCTCGGCTCCATTGGTGCGGCTCTTCTTACAACGACCAGCAACTGGACAGGTTACTACGGAGGTTTGGCTCTGTCTGTATATCTCATGGCTGTCGCAGTACCTTTGATAGGCTCAGCAGCGAGAAAGAATCCCGCTGTCACGTTCGGCTTTGGCTTCCTGGTCTATAACTTCATGGTTCTGTTCCATGTTTGGGTTGTGGCCTATGCTTTCGTTCCCGGTGGTCCTCTTGTTCGAGAGCGCACTGACTGGATCATGATTGCCACCATGCTTCTCATTGGCTGTGGTGTCTTCACATCGTTCTCTTCGACCCCCGTCGCTCAGCGCAAACGCGTTAACGCATATCTTAACTCTCGAAAGCAGCGAGCCTACTACATCTATGTACTAGGCGCCATCCAGCTCTTTTCCGTCGCAATCGCCTACCTACGATTTCCAACCAATGATTACGTCCCTTATCACAAAGACGACAAGATCCTCACTGCCGGAATCTGGACTATCCATTTCTCCCTTGACAACGAGGGATACTCCTCGGAATACCGCATGCGGGATCTAATCAAGGAGATGGAGATCGACGTTATTGGACTTTTGGAGACTGATAACCAACGTATTATCATGGGTAACCGCGACCCTACGCAATTCCTCGCCGAGGACTTGGGAATGTACGTCGACTACGGACCAGGACCCAACAAGCACACCTGGGGTGCTGCTCTCCTGTCGAAGTTCCCCATCGTCAACTCAACTCACCACCTCCTGCCCTCACCAGTTGGTGAGCTGGCTCCAACTATCGAGGCTACACTAGATGTTTATGGCGAGATGATTGATGTTTTCGTCTTCCACTCTGGACAAGAAGAAGACCCCGAGGACAGGAGGCTCCAAACCGAATACATGTCCAAGCTCATGGGTGCCACACCCCGCCCTGCCATCCTCCTCTCCTACCTAGTCACAAAGCCCTTGGAAGGCAACTACAACGGCTACGTATCAGCGGAGAGCGGCATGCACGACATTGACCCCAGCGATTGGGACAGATGGTGCGAATACATCCTCTACAAAGGCCTCAAGAGAACCGGGTACGCACGAGTCTCGCGATCCACCATCACAGACACCGAACTCCAAGTCGGGAAATTCTTGGTCGGCGAGAAAGAGGCCGCGACTGAAAAAATCCGCAATGCACGAATAAACGAAGACCAAGTCCCCGAAGGGCGCCGTTTCCCGCAACTCTTCAGGGGCGAAGGCGTTAGGGGACATAGATACCATGTCTTTGATGAACCGCGCTATTATGCCTAAATCGCTTTGATGCTTGAATTTCCTTTTGTTGGGGCCGGGTACATGATAATGGCTGCATGAATCTATGCCCGGGAAGGATGGATGGGGTATAGGGTGGTGTAAAATAATATATTTGATGATTCGGGGCGGGCGCGTTGTCATTTAGCGTGCGTGAACTGGGTCCCGGTCCCGATCGTTCGAATGTTAGTTTGTACACTACCTTAAAAATCCCCTACTTGTTTGAGTAAGGCAAGTGCTTGTGTCGTCGATGTGCAAAGCTACACCAAGCAAGCTGGATATCTGAGTGCGCCATCCTCTGCTTATTTGAGGATGGTTGGAATCTTAAGATATGAGCTGAATTAACATGTGGGAAGGTCATGATTAGTGCCACCAGTACAGACGAACCTCCCATAGCATCTCCATCTTCCTAGAGCAAAGTTGCACCAAGCACCTGGAACGCGCCTTCTTCTGTTTGATCCCAGGAGAGAACCCCAAGAATGTGAGCTGGCCCAACTTGTGGGTAGGGGATGACCAATCGCCTCAAGCATGGACGCACTTTCCTCGCCATCTCCATCTACTTTACTGGCGCACATGTCTTGCCTTCGGGAGCACCTCAGCCTTCCACTTTCAAGGTCAAATACACCTATCAATGGCACCGCCTGTATTTTTATTCTTCCCGGCGCTCTCAATATCGGTTCAAACCATTTTTAAGTTGGTGCTGCCATTACAATGGAGATAACGGAACCAAGGATGCCGAGCATACCCAAGATAGATGGGCGGGCTTTTGCCCTCCCAGGCACCCCATGACCTGGAGCACTTCGCCACCATTCCACCATCCTTCCTGCTTGCATTTCCAGTCATTTGCACGGCGTCTGAGATATGACGAAGTCGAACCTCTGCTAGTAAACAACGCATTGCCATACTGCAAGCCAAGCGAGGAAGCAACCCAATCATAGTATTCGAAGTCCGAATCTTCGTGAATGAAGTCTGTGTCAAGTTTTGGAGGAGGGTTGCAGAGAGATTAGGTTCGAAGGATGTAGGTCCCGCCGTACGCATTCGTTGCACCTTAGAAGAGGATGGCGGCTTGCATTCAGTGGAAAAGGGAAGTGCAACCTACTTCTTTTTGACCTCCTCGCCAACAGGTGCGGCTTGCTTGGCCATCCAGCCCACCTTCTGGTGTATCAAAGTGCCCTCTTATTTTTACTCTTGTATTTTGAATGTCTCACATCAGGAGGAACATTTACATCAAACAGAACATTTGCATTGTCTTATTTCCGCCGAATTAATACAGTACTCCATTTTATCGTACCAGATATGCCCATCGAAAACGCCGCGCTTATTAAAAAAAACTTCTCCTTCTTCAATCTCTTTCCCGTCGAATACTTTAGCTCATCATATCATTCTAGAAAATAGCAAGTCAGCATTTCAAATCCCCAAAACTCAGTAGCAAGATGGGGATCCTTACTCATGCACCCCAGAAGGGCCTCCATACCCAGGCGACTTCCTGTCCGTCGAGTGCGTGTAGGAACGCGATATCTGCGACGCTCGCCCATCTGCTTCAGCCGCCGGTTGCGATTGGTACGGCTGTTGTGGAGGCGGCGGTTGATATGGCTGTTGTGCCGGCGGCGGGGGCGAGGCGTAGTAGTCCCCGAAGGGTTTGGGTTGATGCGGATCCATCTCAATCTGGCCTTGGTGAAGGGTTTCGCTGCCATTTGAATTCTTCCTCGCCCGCCAGAACAAAAAGCCGAGCAGTCCCAGCGCCAAAACGCCTAGCGGTACGCCGACTCCTGCGCCGATGGCTGGTCCGAGGTTCGAGGAGCTGCTTGCGGCTGCTGTTGAGGTGGAGGATTCCGCTGAAGAGCCTGTTGAAGATGAGGATCCGGCTGTGGCGGTTACTGTTACGGTTGCTTGGCCGGATGTGTTGGCGCTTGCGACGTCTAGTAGTAGCTGATCCATCCCATTCTTGAAGGCAAATCCAGTGTTTGGATAGACGAAAGGAGCAATAGTACAGCAATTTTTATTCGGAATATCACCTACACGACAGGACTTCGGATCAGCATTGCTCTTCAGGAATCAACCCGATAAATACGCAAGCCCAACTCACAGCAAGAGTTTATGTTTCGTCCGCCGGGGGCATCACAGGTCCAAAGAGGAGTGAAGGCCGAGTAAGGTAGCTTGCTATCCGCGTCTGAGATAGTCAGAGTCAGTCTAGATTCGTGTACTTCTAGTAATCCTGTAGGTAGGCACATACTTGCGCGACATGCAGTTGGACATGTTGGATCTTTCCAGCTGCTGTCTGTACACGAGCCTCTATAGTTGAACCCACTGCGCCCAAGACATATCCCGTTCGTGGTGCAAGAGTCCATAGGATCGCAACATGCTGAATCTATATGATCAAGTAGTCAGTAATCGCATACTGAAGAAGTGTTCTCAACAGAATAGGTAAAATTGAACTCCGCAGGTTCGAAGGAGCTGGATTGTTCTTACTCCCGATCGTCGTATTACACGGTCGATGGACCGGGTCAGTCGTGGTACCATCTGGGTAGAAGCAAGCAGCATTTGCAGCCACAGCACCAGCTGAAACGGCAAAAGAGGCAACAGCCAAACTATAAAAAAGTACTTGGTTCCTCATCATGAATAATAGCTTCAAAAGACGGCGCGGGAGAAAAAGTAAACTTCAAGGAAGGATGAACAGAAGGCAGGGAAGAACGAAGAAGAGGCGCTCTGCTCGAGGCAACTATGCCCCATCCGTGCCAGGAAATTGCTGCGGGCATATGTACGTGAAGAAAGAACTGAATGCACAGCGGCTAGGAGTGTTTCAGTTGTCAAGTGTAGTCGGAATATAGAAATTGTCCAATGAGATGGGATGAGCCGGCTTTGGTGGGGAAGGCGAAGCCTGAATCTTGGACAAGCCTCATGGCAGGTCCGGGATAAGCTTATTTCTAATCTTAGACTCGGGTACAGGGAGTAGACGCGCAGACCGTGCTTGCTCCGAATGAGCCAATAGCTATGCATTGGGGGCGAAACAAGCATATTGTGGTGGAGTTGCGATGTCTGTTCGGACAAGATCATCAGTAATGGATTGATCATCCTACTGTCTTACAGTAATGATGGCATTCGGGCAAACGATCCCCTCATCTTTATAGCTCATACGAAGTAGTCGCCGATGTGTTGAGGTTTACGAAAATGTCAGATGTGAAATCCTCACGGCCAGGCGCGGCCAAGGCGAATCCCAAGAGCTGTGCCGCGGACCTGCATATTCTGAAGTACGTTAGTGCCTTCCCTTCCGCGACCCTTACCACACGTGGCGCGCCATGTGCGAAGGATCGCGCTTTTCAAACGGCTGGCGAAACTGGAGTGGTCTCGGGCATTAGATCTTGATTAAAAGCTGGTTAATGAAGGAGACGCTTTCGCCTCAAAGGAAGACATATAAATGGACAGATGGCATAACAATTACTCGCGAAATGCGCACCAAAATAGGCAGCTCAATTAATCTACTCCAAATCTCATCACATCCATATTTCCAGCTTTCAAACCAACTTTGTTGGTTGTTTGATCCTAATGGCTCTGTGCAAGTGCGCAGTGCAGGCCAGAGTCCCATAGTCAATTTTCCCATAAGGCTTTATTCAAAATTTTAGACCTTATTGCCAATAATCTACCATTGACGCGCAGAAGATATCTCCTTAACTGTAATAATATTCGTGGCTTGATCAGGCAGGATCTCAGGGGCGATTCCCCCTTAAAGGTGGCATCCTGTGCTACCTAAATGTGTCAGGAACGCGATGTAGCAGATCTTGCGGTGTGGTGACACGGAAGCTGATCAAATGCCTGTCCTTTCGATCTGTCGGGGTCCTGTTTTCAAAGGCTTGTGTCTTAGGACTTACATCTCCACCTCCGGCTTTCAAATACATCTCCCTCGTCGGACTCCACGATCAGCTGATCTGCCCCCAGTAAGGATTATTCTGCTTTGGTCGTAAGCGCAAAGGTTCAAACGGGGAATTTTTGCCATAGGGATTAGAATTTGGAAGGCTTTCTGTTGTGTACTGGGTTCTGAGCCAACTTTCACATCTATAGATGAGACTAGACTGGTCAGTGAGTACGAAGGTACTGCGGTAGGAATGTGCCGGAGCGGCAACCATGGCAGATTTTCCGTATTCACCTTATCCATCCTGGCCAGTTAGTTATTTAAAAGGATTACATGGACTTCAGCTATTCTAGAATATAAAAATTACGCATGGGGAAATGTCTCACGTGCTCATGTGATGAATATGCAAGGCTACTCGTATCAGCTGAAGCTTATCGCGTAGGTTGCCTTGCCGATCGCATCACCGAGCTCCACAACAGTTTCTCGTTCGAGTCAGGTCAACTGCTTGGACTTGGACTTCTCTTCAGTACAAACCAAGCAGTTCGAAAAATCCGACAAGATGAAGTATCTACTTTCTCTCATTCATCTTACAACGCTCGCAGCGTCCTCTGCGATCCAGCAGCCTCTCAATGAAGTTCCCCACGCTCAAGTTCCACTCAGCAAGAAGCCCCTCGTGAGCTCAACGGCTCTCCAAGACCATATCACCTCCGATAACCTCTTGAAGCGGGCCAAGAAACTGTTTGATATCGCCCAGTTGGGAGTTGAGGAATATAATCATCCTACAAGAGTTATTGGGAGTGATGGTATTAGCTTCAAGCTCCCCCATCTTTAAGGCTTTGCTAATACTTATCTTTCAAGGGCACCGTGGAACACTCGACTACATATACTCGACACTTTCCGAGCTAGGGGACTACTACGAACTGTCAAATCAAACTTTTGATGCTGTGGTGGGAAACATTTTCGAGTCTCGCCTCGTTTTGGGAGATGGAGAGCCAACATCGGCCACGCCAATGTCCCTCACTCCTCCCACAAAGAACAAGGATGCTGTATTTGGACCATTAGTGCTAGTCGCTAATGAGGGTTGTGATGCCTCGGATTACCCATCCAATACCACGGGCTCAATTGCGCTTATCAAACGTGGAGTCTGTGCATTTGGAGACAAATCTGCTGCCGCGGGAAAAGCTGGTGCCATAGCTGCCGTCGTTTTCAACAGCGAGAAGGGTTCGCTCTCAGGCACTCTTGGAGAGCCTTCGCAATACCATGTTGCTACTTTTGGGCTCTCGAATGAAGATGCTCAGCCGTTCATTCGGAAGTTAATCGACGGAAAGCTCATTCCGTCCTCGGCTTACATTGACTCTATTGTCCACAAAGCCCCAACCACCAACATCATTGCCCAGACAAAGGGAGGAGATCAGGACAACTGTGTCATGCTGGGAGGTCATTCCGATAGTGTTGCCGAAGGTCCAGGAATCAACGACGATGGGACTGGTAGCTTGTCTCTTCTGGAAGTTGCTAGCCATCTCGTCAAATACAGCGTCGAAAATTGCGTCAGATTTGCGTGGTGGGCTGGCGAGGAGGAGGGACTTCTGGGCTCTGATTACTATGTCTCCCAACTGTCCGAGAAGGAGAACTTGAAGATCCGACTCTTCATGGATTATGACATGATGGCATCTCCCAACTACGCATACCAGGTCTACAATGCCACCAATGCTCTCAACCCTACTGGGTCAGAGGAACTTAGAGACTTGTACACTGAGTTCTATAAGTCCCATGGCCAGAATTATACGTTTATTCCTTTTGATGGACGAAGTGATTATGATGCCTTCATCAAGCATGGAATTCCTGGAGGAGGAATTGCCACAGGAGCAGAGGGCATCAAAACCAAGCAGGAGGTTGAGCTGTTCGGTGGTGTTGCTGGCCAATGGTATGATCCATGCTACCATCAGCTTTGTGACACCGTGGACAACTGCAATCTCGATGCTTGGGAAGTGAACACCAAGGTATGACTCATCTGTCTCGTCTGTGGTACATTTACTAATGAGAACTAGCTCATTGCCCACTCTGTAGCAACTTATGCCGTGTCGTTCAAAGGTTTCCCGAAGCGGACTGGTGTTTCCAGCACTGCCGGGGTGGAGAAATCTCTTTACCACGGCCCAAAGCTTGTGATGTGATTTGATATCCTTTTGAAATCATATGCTTAGAGCTCAGGAAAGGATTGACATAGATCAGACTAGTAATATATTAAACAATGGTTCCCTGCTTTTTTGATTATATATCTTTCTTTCGAATCCACTCGGAAGACAGTTTTCCACTCTATTGCATGCCGCACTCGCATTCGTGTGCGGGACTGGACGCGGTCAGGGGTCATGCCGTGCCATTGTGAGGCTTTTATCAAAGCACCCACAACCCCGTTAGGCTTAAGCCAGAACCCGAACACGAAGACCTCTACATCTCGAAGATCCTAATGACTCACGATCACGTGAATTCAACCCTGACTTATAATATAAATACGCCCTTCTCTCGACATCTAGCAAACCCATCATCACTCCCCTCCCACTTCTCCAATTGCAATCCCGCCCAATCACCATGA
>QGMK01001225.1:0-11881 GCA_007825345.1 Lachnellula suecica | reverse complement strand
CCAGTCTGTGTCGAAGCTTGCTTGGGAGGCGAAGGTGGTGTTGGGTATTATGGTGCGGGTTGGGGCTGTTGCGCGGGGTAGGAAGACCGCGGATACGGCTCCTAGAAGGAGAGAGGAAAGGAGGATGGGATGCATATTCTTAATCAAAAGGAAGGCGCTGGCCCTCTTAGTTTCTCTCTATTGAAAGACAAGAGTCTTTAAAGCGAAAGAAGAGAGGCACCGTCAGTTGTTTGGTACCACTATGTTCTTCACATATATGAATATAGGCCAGGATATTTAGGCTGGGCAGATCTTCCATCGCGGGCGATCTATATACCGGCATGCCACCCCCACATGTTGATTATGCCGAGCCTACCGACTAAAAGGTAACTTCGTCTTCCCTAAGAAATTCAGGCCATCGTGATTTCAACTTGCCAAGTTGTTTCACTTGCACTTTAGCCAGATCCGAAGCAGAGGATCTGCGAGTGGGGCCCCGGCATTTGCTTTCCTGGCTATTTGGGGTCTTTAAACTCCAACGACAAGATATGGGCAAAGTAGATGTATGGATGACTCATAATGGATCTTGGGAAGAGCTCAGGGGCCTGACACGTGATACGTTCAGCAGGGAAAATCGACCATTGCAGGCAAGTCGGCAGGTGAGACAAAAGAGAGATTGCAATTCTGGTCTGCAATCAAAATGATCATAATGCTGTACTTGACCAATGTAGAAATTCTGCAACAAATCTAAATATATCTCATCGCGTGATTTTCAACTTAGAATTTCAGGGAAGGCAAGCAGGCAAGCACTGACGTTGCGAGAACAAGAGAAGAACCCCGCTTTTGGAGGCTTAAATGATTCAAAACGTTCTCCGAAGACATTCTAGCCTCATTTCCCAAGAACTCCGATGAATCCCCCAAATTGTGGCCCTGGTACCATCCTCTCCGTAGGAGAAAATAAGTTTCGATTCATTGCCATTACAACTTGTATTGGAATCAATCCCGACGTATGAGACATTAAAATATCGGTCTAAAACCAATTGCAAAAAGAAAATCTGTCGGAACTTTTTTTTTCTCATGCGGAGAGCCATACGTCGTCGCCGCTGCCACACCTCTTTTCGACATCGAACTGTGCAACGTGATGGCAAACAAGCTTGCTGGTCGCCCGTTCTTGATGGGCTTTGGTGTTGCATTGTCAAAGTCTCCGTCACTTTCAAACTTGCAGCGGTGCGTTTCTCGCCCGGTTTGGGCGTATCAAACGTTTCAACCCCATCCATGGAGTGTTGATCGGACTCTCTCCTGACCTGAAGTCAGTATTATTTGTAAAGTACGAGCGCGACAGATCACTCACCCGTGAAAATAAACACATCGTAAAGCCAACCCCCAAATGTGCATCCGAAGAACGGCGCAACCATTGGTACCCAGAAATAATAATTTCCAGCCGACCACACTTCATGCCCGTACCCTAAGAAGTAACTCATGAGTCTTGGCCCGAAATCTCGTGCGAGATTGATGGCATAGCCTGTCTCCCAGCCAAAGCAGGCCCCGATACCAAATATCACGAAGAACAATCCCAATGGTGTAAGGTTACCCGCGCCGAGGTTGCCGTTGTCTTGTAATGCGTAGATGCAGAACATTAAGATAGTAGAGGCGATGAACTCGGAGAAGAACTGGCCAGTTCTAGTCATGAATTCCGCGGGATAGGTGCAGAAGATCCCGGCTGTGGAGTGGTTGGAAAACCCGGGTACCGTGCGAATGTCAGGACCTCCTTCGTAGACGTCGATGGCTGACTTGTAATTGGCTGGGAGGTTCGTTAGTATGGCTTTGACTCGAAGATAGATGGATATTGAGGTGTTGGAAGACATACCATAGACAACACCTGCAGCACACATTGCGCCAAGAACTTGGGCAATGGCGTAGACGGGGAATTTCTTCCAGGGATGCTTCCTGTATACACTTGGACATCGTCAGATTCATCAGAACCCGAATTACTCGGGGGACATACCAATTTGCGAAAGTTACTGCCGGGTTGATATGGGCGCCACTGAGCTAAGACTTTGTTAACTAGTGTTCGAGCTGAAGCTGCTTGTTACATACCCCAGATGCATATACTCCTAACATGACTCCTATACTTGAACACAATTAGCATTGTAGTATGCTTGCCGTTTATCAGTGACTTACCCCCATCCCCACGAAATTGATTGATATAAACCTTTCTCCCCATCACTAAGCGTGACTTGAGCAACGACCCTAAACATTGGTCAACGACATATCTTTACCACAAGAACATATTTTACCCATCACCAAACAGAATCAGAATGAAAACACCAAAGAACTCTGAGAATGGCTCGCGCATGGAATGCCTAATCCGACTCCATAAGAGTGTAGGCTGAGCTTGTACCGCATCTTCCTGTGGGATATGGTGATCAACGCCTGGTCCATGTTCCGCATACGCTGCTTCTGAGTCTGAAGTATCTTCGGCCTTGTTCAACGTTATCTTTTGCACATCCTCATCGTGAGACACGGTCGGACTGTGGGACGGGGCGCGTTTCTGTGCCATATCTGACTTGAATCTGTCGAATCGTTGTGAGATCGACGGTAGCAAGTGATTCAATGCAAGATTGTGGGAGGCGAAGAATGTTCGTAAACTTGAGGTGGTAAGTGCAAGTCGAGCGAGCCACACTAATTTATGAGTTTGGATACTATAAGAGAAGACAGTGCCAGGCTATGTTGAAGTGACACTTCGGCCGGGTTCCGCGTTCCAACGAAAAATCCCAAGCTTGAGATGAAAGTCATGCTTGGTCAAAATGGGACAGCCTCCGGGCCTTCCGATGATAAGTCGGAAGTCTACCACGACACTCTCAGGTTATGTGTGCCGCACGCTTGGTTCTGCATACGGCAGCAAGAGCATGGGTTGGAGCGGGCTTAGATTTATGACCTGACAGTATTCTAAGCTGATTTTTGGAAATACAGGCTTCAGATGGGGCGAATGGTGGTCTCCCATTGGTGTTGGCTGGCCGAAAGTCTAAAATAGGGAGATGCATCGGCGTGAACGCGATGGAGGGGTCGGTGTTGCCCCTAAACATGGAAGGCTTGACAGATAACATAGTGCCCGTTGAGAGGAGCGCTTGTGAACAGCACAAATGATCATGCAACTCTAATCATGATCCAACAATGATGTCGTCTCCAGGTTGAAAAGGCATGGGAGGGAGGGAATCATTTCCGCAGGTGAAGGCATTCTCACTATGTTTGGAGCAAGACTCCCGGATAGTGACGTTGCTCCGCACTTGCCATTATCGTTGTTCAAAACAAATGCCGAAGGGGGAACATTGGCGAAGGGGCAACATTCTGTGAGAACTTCTAGTCTTGTGCCGCGGCCGTTTTGCTACACGCCGTAAGGTAGAAATTCTTGGCCGCTGTTGTAGAAAATGACGGATGTGTCAATGCGGTGCAACATATCCAGAATCATGCAACCAATACCATCTTTTCTCTACATGATCGCCAAGGGGTCTAGTCCGCTTGCCGTGACTTCTAGAAGTGTGGTAAGCGCTAGATCCAATCACTCGACAATCAACATCCTATTCAGCACGAGCAAGCTAAAACCCGAGAAAGAGTTCATCATACCGTCTAATGAGCTATCAGAAAGACGTATTTTATGACACCATGGCCTTGCAATCTTCAAAATGGTATACTTGTGATAGTATGGCTTATTCCCGTCGTCTCCCCCAAGTGCGGGGCAGCAAACAAAATCCACCTCCAACATATCCCCGCGCCCCAGATAGAAGGTGGAGCTTGAGACGCGGCGCACTTAGCCCGAACCATCTTGGTCCAGCTGCAACGATGAAAATCACGCAACTAGCACTTCTGGACGATCCAGCCGGCGGTGCCGAGAAGCACTACTTCGTACATGAAGGCTAGGCATCAAAAGGGGAATCCATGGTCTAGGGGGGTACATGTAATTGAGAAAGCCTAGAACAGACGAGGAAACTCCCTTCTATTCCTCCCCGAGGACATGCTGCTAATACGGAGTGCAAATGTTGGGGGTACGGTGTGTCAATGAAAACATGTTGCTGGGCGTGAGCCGCTTGACGTTGTGAGCGTGGCTTTTCTTTTGAGTCCCGAATTGAAACTAGTCTTAAAAGGGGAAGGGGCGTAGCGCCAACGACCTCCTTCCATCCCCCTCGTTTTCGCGGGGTAACAACATCCTTGCGAAGGCTTAGGGGCTCTCAGCCCCCTTTGACTTCCTACTGGCCAATTCGGCTGAGGCACTGCATAGCAAAACGCCGAGGCGACCTACCGAACTCTGCCCCTTGCCCGCTATCTGACGGCTACAGGAGGGAGATGTGCCCTCATGAGTAGAATGGGCTGATGCCGAGGAACACAAGACATCCCTTTCTTATCAAGAGCATATACGGGAGGCACGACAGAGAAATAATACCCGGCTCGTTGTCCTAATCTGACCGCGGCCGATGCTCCTACGCCACAAGCATCACCTCAGAAATGGTAAGCACAGAGGAGTCATCGGGTACAATGGTCGAAATGAGATCTCACGGATACAAACAAACTTGGGATCACTACGGTCTATTTCTCGCAGCTGGAATCGACACTTCATGCTTCCCCGAGAATCCTTCCGAGAGCTGATGTATGAGCTAATATCTCGCCACCAAATATGGCTTGGAAGTTAAAAGCTCGTGTAACTTGTCATGCAGAAGGTCCCGAGTACAGTTCCTGACACCGTTAGTTATGGGCCCACTGTATACCACGTTCGGGGGCGCCGCCGTTAGGCACACCACACCATGCAAGCGCACCTGTCAAGAACGCGGCTTGGCAGCAAGATCCAATACTAAACTATCACATGCCACTGTTAACCAGGTTCTAGACGATCGGGAGGGTCTTGAGTTTCCCCAGGAAGTTCTGACTTCATAGTTTCCTCTTCAATAGTCATCACTTAGTCCTTAGCACCCGCAGAAAATTACACAACATGGGCGACTCATCATTAGCTGTGAAGGAGTCTTTCATCGGGTCCATTGATCAAGGGACTACAAGCACAAGATTCTTGATCTTCAACAAAGAAGGGGAACCAGTTGCTTCACACCAAGTGGAATTCGAACAATTCTACCCACAACCCGGGTAAGCAAATCTTTGTTTTTCATCTATGGCCATCACTCATACATAGCAGATGGCACGAACATGATCCTCTCGAGCTTATTAGTTCCATTGAAACCTGCATTGAAGGTGCCGTCAAAGCCTTTGAAGAACAAGGTCATGCTGCCAAAGATATAAAGGCCGTTGGTATCACCAACCAGCGCGAGACTACAGTGGTATGGGACCATGAAACGGGAGAGCCACTTTACAATGCAATTGTATGGACAGACACGAGAACTCAGGCACTGGCCAGAAAATTGAAGACCCGCCTCGGATCCGATAAACTGCAGGGTCTCTGCGGACTTCCTGTCTCAACCTACCCTTCGGTAACGAAGCTTTTATGGATGATCGAGAATGTGCCCAAAGTTGCTGACGCGTATGCTAAAGGCAATCTTGCTTTCGGAACTGTCGACGCGTGGGTTGTATACAAACTGAATGGCGGCCCCAAGAAAAATGTGTTCGTGACTGACCCGACCAACGCATCCAGAACTATGTTCATGAACATTCACACGTTGAAGTACGATGAACAGCTACTTGATTTCTTCCGCTTTGACTTGGCGAAACTGCATCTTCCAAAAATTGTCCGCTCCTCCGATACCACGGCCTATGGCACACTCTCTACCGGAGTCCTGAGCGGGTTTCCCATTATGGGCTGCTTAGGCGACCAGTCTGCTGCCCTTGTAGGTCAGAAAGGATTTACTCCAGGCAGAGCCAAGAATACCTATGGGACTGGCTGCTTCCTTCTCTATCACGTGGGCGACAAGCCAGTGATGTCCACGCATGGCTTGCTCACTACAGTTGCTTACGATTTCGACGGAACCCCTCAATATGCACTCGAGGGAAGTATCGCAGTCGCAGGGTCAAGCATCAAATTTCTCCAGAACAACTTTGGCTTCATTGGCTCGTCAAAGGAGATTAGTCAACTTGCAGAAACCGTTCCAGATAATGGAGGATGCACGTTCGTAACCGCTTTCAGTGGTCTCTTTGCTCCGTACTGGATCGATGATGCCCAAGGAACAATCTGTAAGTCTCTTTCTCAAACCTTCGCGTTGAAAGTACTCTGATATAATATAGTTGGGATTACGCATTACACCCAAAAGGGTCACATTGCTAGGGCAACCCTCGAAGCAACATGTTTTCAGACCAAAGCAATTCTAGACGCCATGGCAAAGGACAGTGGCAAAGCCCTCGCTGAATTGGCTGTTGACGGTGGAATGACGAACTCAGATCTGTGCATGCAGGTGACTACCCCCTTTTTCATTTTCACTCCCACCCCACATTCCCACATTCCCGTGGCTTTGAGACTTTTTCCTGTTTTTTCTCGTAACATTTACTCTTCATTTCTAACAATATCATAGACGCAAGCAGATCTAATCGGCATTCCTGTCGAGCGACCCCGCATGCTAGAAACAACAGCTCTCGGGGCCGCCATCGCGGCAGGTTTTGCAGCCGGCGTCTGGAAGACGTTCGATGAGCTTAAGAATGTCAACACTGCTGGCACAACGCAGTTTACCCCGAAGATCTCGAAAGAAGAACGGGATAAGAAGTTTGGTAAGTGGGAGAAGGCTGTGGAGATGTGTAGGGGATGGGTTGATTGATGGGTTATGTCATTGGGATACATATCGAAGCTACTCATCCGCTTGGTGAGTACGAGTTGGGGGTTAGCCTCTTGAATTTATAGGAAATTGGAAATCGAGCCACGTTTGCGACTTGAAATCTCTTTCCCGCGTTCAGCCATGGACAGTAGTTTACCTCACGCTATTTGACGCAAGTACCCAATCAATACGCTTGCCCCCCGTCCCTTGCCATCAATATCTCTAACCAAGAAGTCGAATATAAGGTCTCGAAGGCCTTACTTTGTGGACCCAGACCATGAGGTCGCAAACCCTCTTATGCTTCAGCAACGCAACGGTCGATGGCAAAGAGGAAATGCTTGCCGTACAAGAAGCAAGATCAAACGACCTTTCTTCAACTTTCAGGTTCAATAGCGACCTATCCATGATGTCGCTGCTTACAGATAGTCCGCATTCCACAAGCCGCAAATTTTGACTAGTGATCCTTTTCTTCCTCACTCATCATAGCCACAAACCTAATTATCCTCAGCAAACCGCTTCAACGCCCTAACTACTAGTCCCACTATTCCTCGGACCCAGCGAGTCATATCTTCTTCCGCCGACACTGGTATCCGCCATACACATAAAGAGTTTTGAAGTTCTTCGTTGAAATAGAAGTCGATTTCTTGATTCAATATATCTGGTTTTCAGGGTGGTAGGCAAACAAGATGCAACCCACTTTGACTCTATCGTGATTTTCTTTTTTGCAAGAAAGCAGCTTTAAGGGCAATGAGATGGCGGGCTGCGAACCAAAGCACTTCCACTCATTTTGCAAATCTACTCTTGCGGGAAGTTTGGCATATATAGCAGGACTCTGGCTTCAACAACATTCATCTCATCTCATCATCAAACACTCTCACTTCATTTCACATTTGCCAACACCAAAACATAACAATCCTTAAATTATTTTCACGTCTTTCAAAATCCACACCAGACTTCAACAAAATGTAAGCAAAAATCCTTCTCGTCCTCTCCGCAATCTGCGCCTTGGCCCAAGCCCAAGGCTTCACAGTTCCAGCCGGTCAAACAGATGGAGCACTCTATGATCGATGACGATGGAAATCACGTACAGATTGCCGAGCCCCTATCTTCTGAGACCAGCACCCGCGACCTCATTAACAGCGCCAAGTTCGGGCGTTCCCTACCAAGTATCAGTATCTCCTGCAGCGCAGGAGTAGTCGCTTCTCTTGATTACTCAACCGCTATTCAGCTGCTCAAGAACCACTGTAACTCAGGGATAACCGTTAGCAACAGTGTTATCTATTCCCCATGATGAGGCGCGGTAGCTTACATGTGCAACACTGGCGGTTCCAACAGATGCGCTGCAGATGAGATCGGCTAGGCGCTGACCCAGGTGGGACAAAAATGCTTGAACTATCAAGCTAGTAAGTCAAGGTTTTTTCACTGCCGGTTGCCAGCGCTAACCAGGTAAATAGGTTGGGCGTTCATCAGCTCCTGGGCAAAGAGCTATGGTTACGACACCACCGGATCAATGTTCTGCGGAGAGGGTGAGGCTGGTAAGCTATAAGCTTTTCTAGGATGGGACCGCCTGGGCCAGGAGTGGAGAATGGGCCGGAGTGAGGCGGAGGTTCATATTTGCTGCATTTAGTTTGTCTGTGTTTAGATTGCACTGTTTGCTTTTGCGTCGCTTTTGGTATATAGTTGGCGTTTTGTATCGAGTAGGACAACAAAATTTCTGGCCCGAATATCAAAAACATTACATCGTCTTTATTATTTTATAACTCCGGCTCAGCAATAACTTACGTCACTCCTCTACCCAAAAGTCAGTGTTATTGCTTTCTCTGCATGTTATCTCTAGCTTGCCGGCTCTAGTTGATCAACGCCTCGTACCAATTCTACAATGTAAAATTTCCGGATATTGAGCTTCTCTATGACCTCCATAAATCTTCTTTCTAGGATACAAAAGGCGTTAGCTGATTAATGTGTGATTGATAGGATTCGGTTTCGGTTTCGCATTGTGTTTATGCATGGATGATTAGGGTGCGAAGTTGGGACTTGGAATTAGGAGAGATGGCAATGGAAAAGGCTTGAAAGTTGATGGGGTATCTGGAGCCGGGGGCAGTGTAGAAAAGGGAGGCACTGGTTTATGGATGCAAGAGCATGCGGCATCACTAATTATTCAAGTAACTAGCAGTGTGAACCAATTCCTGTAACCTCTCTTTACTTTTATTCGCTTTGGAACTGTAGATCTGAAGGCATTTTAATGTCCCACAAACTACGGAATATTTAAAAGGCGCCGAAAATCATCAATTATAATGATTTTGTTACATCAAAGGTGCAAGGTGTACAGTGAGCAATGCCTCGTGCTCTCATATTAGTATAGCTTGGGTTTACATTTTAATAATTTAAGAAGCGATTTATGCCGTGAAACTTGGTGTTGTCATAGCTCGAGGGTTGGAAGCAGGCCAAGTGATGGAACTGAAAAAGAGGTTGTAATATTCGATATTAAAAAGTCTTATTATGAGTCAGATATTTAAAAGAGCAGAAATTGAGAAATTGAAACATAAAATGCTCATATTGAAAACCCCCTCCCCTCACTCACCCCCTAGATTCAGTGCCACATATCATTCCAAAGCTCCGCCGCCTTGGCGTTCGTTCCGGGCGAAGTATCAGATTCATATTCCACCCCTGGCAGCGCCTTTCCTTTCCCCTTTCCAACAACTTTGACCTTGACCTTCGAGTTCGGCGTGTTCTTGTGCTCAGCTGCCTTACCCTTTCCTTTGACATCAGGCTTCGTCGTCGAATTCGGCGTCAGCTCACCCCCAAACTCCATCGGCTTCTGCCTCTCCTTCCCCTTCCCCTCAGCCTTCCCATTACTTCCCAACATTCCCATCCCCGTCTCAAACCCAGATCCACCACCACCCCCTCCAGAGTCCGAAACCCCAACCTCCATGCCCTGCTGCATCCTTACCATCAACTCCCCACCCGAAGTCAAGAAGTCCGCATCCGCCCTGACACGATCCGCATCATCATCCTTCCGTTTCCGGTTGAATTTCCAAAGCTCCTCTCCCCTAAGCCTCACCAAGCTATCCAGCACCGACACATTCTGATTACTGCCGCAGCTCTTCAGAATCCTATCAGACGTCTCACTGCACGTCAAGCAAAGATAAAGCCCGCACCCTTCAAGAGACTCCCCCGCGGAAAGCTGCTCAGCGGAATCTCCAAAATGCTGCGGCGTGCAGCACTTGAACTCTGCTACCGCAACGCAGACACTGCACCACTTCGTCATTTTCGCCAGCTCGCCGCCCTTCTCGTCACCAGCCGCCAAGGCCGCAAAGCTCTTCTCCAACAGCTCCGGCTGCGAGCTCCGGGGATCCAGGTCTTTGATTGTATGTACGGCGTGGGACTGGCAGGTCATGACTCTCAGACGCATAAACGTGCATGCAACACACATCCTAGAAGGCTCCTTGCCGTCCAGAGAAGCATGCCCGCCATCAACTTCTTCATAGCCCGAAGCGCCGCCCCAGGGGATGACCTCGACAGTCTTCTCGCCGTAGCCCCAGAGGCCGAAGAAAGGGTACGAGCACCAGGAGCAGGGGTGCAGGCCTGCGGGGTCAGGGTAGTAGTTGAACTTGATAGGGTGCGCGAAGGCTGTCTTGATGAATATGTGGCTTATGCCTGAGGTTGTGCCTGTTAGTGTGGGGGATGTTAAGGTCTTGTGGTGGTGGTGGTGCTTGCCTTTGTCACCGCGGCGGGAGCGCTTGAATTCCTTCTCGGCGTCGGAGCCTAGGACTTTCCATGCGGTGCCGGGCGTGGCGAGGCTATGGGGTGCGTGCTCTACTGTTGGGGTTGGGGCGCGTTTGGAGCGGTTGTTGTGTTTTTTGGAACGGCCTTTGGGCTTCGTTGGCTTTGAGGACTTTGGGGTGGGGGCTGTCGGCTTTCTCATGACAAATGTGCAGTCTTGCTCGCTTTCGCGGCAGATCTTGCAAGGGCCTTCTTGGTCTCTCTTCAGCGAGCATCTCAACCCAGCTCCACGGCATTCGTTGCAGGACACGAACTCTCGGACAGCTGGCTTTGAAATAGCGGGATCAGGGATGTCGTCGAACCGTTTGGTGTAAGACGACTCTTTCATAGGAGCAGCGCAGCATGCCTCTTCGTCGTAAGTACATGCTTTGCATCTATCCTGCCCTTTTCCGCCATCATCGCGGTATGAGCAGCTTAGTCGTTTGCCCTTGCAGCCTTCGCAGGATTTCTTGAGCTTGGGTGGTATGATGAGTTCGCATTCCATATCGGCATCATCGCACTCTGTGCATGGGTACTCGAAAGCATCGTTGATAAGAGAGCAGTCATCGTTGCCCAGTAAAAAGCAAGCTTTGCATCCTCGGCGTTCAGGATGGCCTGCTGTCAGATCATCCAGCGTGCGTCCATCCTCCCTTTGTCGTATCAGTATGGGCGCAAGGGGGATCATGGAGGTTTAATATACCTGTCAGCAACAGCACCAAGTCTCTTCGGCTGCTTGACTTTTCTGCTCCTGCGAGTCCTACGCGAACCACTCCCAGAATCATCCTCAGAATCGGAGACCTCATCGGCACTACTCGTCTCATCGTCCTCCGGATCCGGCGTTATGGACTTCAGATACTCCAATGCCTTGTCCTCCGTGAACGAAAACGTAAGCATACACCCATACCCAACTCTCCTATTCGTGCCCCTATCAGTTAAATCAGTATGGTATGCGAATTTTGGGAATCAAAGAAGCCATCTTCCGAAAAACAATGTCTTAAAACTCGCGAGACATTCTCAATCGCTGCGGCTCCTATGTCATAGCGAAAACTAGGACTTATTCTAACATACCTTACTTTCGGCGCACCATCTTCCCCATCATCGCCGCCAGCAACTCTTAACTTCTTACTCCTCTTCGCAGGCGGACTAGCACGTCTAGCATTCGGATCATAGTTCCCGCTGTCGTCGTGATCAATGTAGGCTGTAGCGCCCCCGCGAATTGGCTCCTGCGCTGCCTTGCGTTTGGAGTTGAGGATTACGCCTAGGTGGTGGATGCTGGAGGTGATGCGGCTGCGCTGGAAGTCTTTGAAGAAGGCGTCTTCGGGGGCGGCGGTGGCGGGCGCGTCGTAGTTGAGGTCGATGTCTGAGCCGTCTTCGGAGGAGGAGGCGGGGGAGAGGCTGCGGGG
>QGMK01001224.1:0-11895 GCA_007825345.1 Lachnellula suecica | reverse complement strand
TTAGGAGGACGCGGTTGCAGGCTGCGCTTGTTAAGAGGGTGCCGGAGGGGGTCATCAAACTCAAGAAACGGCTTACTTCGTTACAAGATCTGGGCGGGGAGGGAGTTCGTGTTGTGTTTGAGGATGGAGAGGAGGTTGTTGCTGATTTGGTTGTGGGAGGTGATGGGATTCGCTCGGTGTGTGCTTCCTTACCCAATATTCATGCAGTACTAACTGCTGTGATTCCAGGTAGTTCGACAAAGTATCTTCCCTGAACATGAAATCAAGTTCACCGGTAAGAATATTTCGTTCAACAATAATCTACTTCTAAATCTCCCACAACAGGACGAACAATCTGGCGCACCATCATCCCCAAAACACTGATCACACACATCCCCGAGATGACCAGCACCACCGGCTGGTGGCACGGCCCCGCCGGACATTTTTATAACTGCCTCGTCGATGACCCATTAGAGACCCCCGAGGATCAGCAAATGTTCGAAATAGCAGTCCACAACGTCGTGCCAGCCGCCACCGTAAAAGAAAAGCGCTTCAGCTGGGGCATACCCGCCACCAACGAGCGCGTCGAATCTCATTTTACGGACTATGACCCGAGAGTACGAGAGGCGCTGGCGAAGGTGCCAGAGGGGATGTGGAAAGAGTTTTCAGCTTTTACGGGGCCAAGATTGGAGGGGTTGACAGCGTGGGATAAAGTTGTGCTGATTGGGGATGCGAGTCATCCGCTTACTGGTAAGTTATTTTCAAATCTTGGTGGCTAGAGCTTATTTGAGTTGTAGGGGCTTTTGGATCGGGTGCAGCATTCGCAATGCAAGATGGTTGGATCCTCGCTCAAGCTATTGCGCACACGCGCCATTCCATTCCCGCTGCGCTCGCGATCTTCGATGAGATCCGCTCACCATACTATCGTAGAATGTTAGTACCTCCTTTCCATTTCTAATACTGAGTCTGATGATATCTCGCTAGGTATGAGTATCTAGACGGGCAAGCAAAGAATGTTCAAGATGCCAAGCTCAAAAATCCAAACCAAAGCTTTGAAGAGAGTCTACATGTGAAGGTTGAAGCGTTTGGGGGGCCAGATAGGTTATCGTGGATTTATCAGAATGATATTCAAGAGGTTTGGGATGA
Source organism: Lachnellula suecica (assembly GCA_007825345.1). Taxonomy (NCBI): domain Eukaryota; kingdom Fungi; phylum Ascomycota; class Leotiomycetes; order Helotiales; family Lachnaceae; genus Lachnellula; species Lachnellula suecica. Next base: position 10,770 of record QGMK01001224.1, on the reverse strand, counting down.
GTTTGTGAGTAAGGAGAAGTCCGCGTGATTTCCGGTTTGGGTATAGATTTGTTAGAGAGAGTAAAGTATACATTTGCCGCCCCCAAGTTGAATGTTTACCCTTTTGGAACCTGACGCGCCAAGATGTTCTGCTTAAAGCTCTAACAAGAGTTCTCTGTCTTTACATAACTTCCATATTTCACAGGCAAAATACCACTGATTCTCAGCTCCACAGCTCATCCAGCTACTAATCATAACCAGTCACACTATATTCGGACACTTCTACCAAACAAAGGTGGTATTCAGCCTGCTGTTACCAACTTCGAAGTCTTCTTGACCCTCCCTTCATAACTTTCAACGAGCGCATCACGAATTGCCTGAGCAGTTGCATTGTCTGAGGCGTGGCACCGAGCAAGCACCTCGTTCGATTGGAATTTTCTTCCGAAAGTCGTTTTCTTGCCCGAGACCGGCTGGACATAGATTCGATGAGGGTGGGTAGTGTCGCTCGTATTCATCTAGACGGAAGTTTAGTGAACGGAAATTTAGTATGGTCAAGGAAGACGTACCCCTTGGTGGTCAACTCGTAAGCCCCACTCGTGATCGGTGTTGATAGTATATTCATTGGTTGAGAAATTCTGCAGATGTTCGTCCGCGATTGAGTCTAAGTATGTCTTGAGATCCTTTGAGAGACCCATGATGAAGATATTTTGGGGAAGTTTGATAAGTATATCCTTCTTATAAGTTTTCTAAATGAGAAAGAAAAAAGTCTGAACAGGATAACATTGTGAACTTATATATGATCGAAGAGGCTTCGACCAGCTTTGAGAATTCTATGGCTTAGAACATGTTGGTGGCATTGCTGCCTTAATCATAAGCAGCCTGAAATAAGGCCACCGAAGCTGCCATCCGCGCGCTTCACTGCATAATTGAAACTGGCAAGCCATCGCAACTCTTGCCTACTATAGGTAGGTATGCGGGATTTTCTAGTGGATATTTCACGATCCCAGACGGGACGGTTGAGATCTGCGAGTATTCTCAGTTCTTGCTCAGGTCAAGGCTGCCTAGTTGTTAGAAGACGGGACGGGATGTTTGAAACCTGCAAGCCACCGCAATTCTTATCACAAAAAATCAGGTCAGATGCCTCTTGACCTAAGCCTATGAAAGCGGCCTTATTGTGGGTCTCCAAATTCTCATTCCCAAAAGCCTAATAGGATCTGCTACTCGGTGAGCTGGTACAAAGATCTCGATAGCCGCGCGCCGCAGCACGAGCGGCTATTAGAGGCCAAAATTCACGCCGTAACAGTAGATGTGGACCATGATTCGCAGGCCACAGTAGCCCTTGCGTAGGACCTTGACAGAGCTCATAGTGTCTACTGGATTTTCATATATTTGGTATTTTGATTAATCACTCATCCAACTCCAAGGACTTAACAGCGGCTCTTCGGCCCAGCTTTTTTCTCCCCATTGCTCAATCTCTCCTAAACCAACTCAACCCACTGATATTGCAGTAGACTGCCAGATTCTGGCTTGCAGGCCACTCCCCAAAGTCTTAGGCGCCGGTCGCGTGGCTGGCCAGGGGAGCACTGCCCGCGTCACATGCACGAGCAGCTATTAGCGCTGTTTGGAAATAGTTCCGAGTCCAACAAGATTGACTAACGCAGCACTTATAAAACCCTGGTTAATGTATTAATAGTGGTACTTGGCCTCGCCTCTAACGTAACGGATACGCCCGGAGCTTAGAGGCGATACGCCGCAGGGGAGGCTCACCAAAGTAATAGAATCAAACCGGGCGTTTCGCTGCATGATCGGAGTCAGACATTCACCAATCTTGCTCAGACGAGGCTCACTATGAGATCGTAGTCGGTAAATGCTAGTCGGTGAGTGAGGTTCAATCGCGGCTTGGTACTAGCGCGAGATTTCCGGGCGCCAATAATTGTGGGGCAGTCGCGTTTGGCAGTTTGGGCCAAAACCATCCCTTCCATCAACCTCAGCACCTTCTTGTATTTTACCGCATCCTTACAATTCCATCACTCAGGGCAGAAGCTGCAATTTTCACTTCAAATGCAGCAACAATATCTTCCCGAATCGCGACTGCGCTGGACAAGGCGTGGCTTAAAGACACCGATATGGCCCATGGAGCCAGACTGCACTGCCATTACTCGACTTGCTGGATCTGTTCTTGCCTGCGACCCAGACCTTTTGAGGGTTCGATTCTTTGCTGAGGGTGCAGTCAACAAGCTATTTGAGGTTCGCCGTAAACCGACGGATGATGAAGACAAGTCTCTTCCAGTCTATCTTTTTCGAGTCAGCTTGCCAGTAGACCCATTTCACAAAACGGAAAGCGAGGTGGCCACGTTGAAATACCTAGGCTCAAATACGAAGATACCAGTTTCAACCGTCATAGCTTGGGACTCCTCTTCCAAAAATGAAATCGGGTACGAATGGATTCTGTTAGAGAAGGTGGCTGGCGTTGAGCTCGGTCAAGTTTGGCGGAAGATGCCATGGGATGCTAAATTGAACTTGGCACGCTCCCTGGCAGAATACTCCGTTCAACTCTGGTCACGTGAATTTGCTACCATTGGAAGCCTTTATCTGGATTGCTGGGAAGCACGTAAGGGTTATGCTTTCGGGACTGAAGGTCAGGAGAAAGCTAACGATTCCTCGCCATACACCACAAGTGTGAATCATGATTTTGTTGTTGGACCAATAGTGGCACCGTTTTATTTTGAACAGAGGCGTTTACACATACCGAGCAACAGGGGTCCGTACCAGATCTCTCAGGATTACATGATGGAAAAAATTGCCCTACAATCAAGCTATGCTAGTACGGAGATCGACCTGTTAAAGTCAGTGACAGACGAGGAAGTACTTAATGAGCTGGATGACGACTATTTGGAGGATGGCGATAGCATTTTGGAACTGTGCAAAGGCTATTTGGACGCTTTACCCACTATATTTCCCCCCCAAGACTCTCCCCCAGACGGCCCATTCGTTCTATGCCACGAAGATCTCAACCAAGGCAACATCCTTGTCAACCCCGAGACATTCAACGTCACCGGTATCATCGATTGGGAGATGATTTCAATTGTTCCGTTATGGCAAGCACGCTCTTTCCCAAAACTATTCGAAGGCATAGATCCTGCGAAATCCATGATGTTCGGTGGGGGCGATGAGGGCATACAAATTGAACCTGAAGAGCCCCCTCATCCCGAGAACTACGACGCCGAAGACGATGACTCGATTCATAGCGGTGTACGGTCTTATGCCATTTCCAAGCGTGATGTCTGGGACCATTGGTTACTACGAAAGGCTTTCAGCGAAGCGCTAAAACCGCACGGTGTGCATATTGAAGCCAGCGCCGACGAGAAGCGGAAACAAACGTTTCATGAAGGCGTCTCCGCGCTGAATGATGATTGGGAATATGCCAAAGATTTACTGGAGGACGATTTCAATGGTGATGATGCTTGAATTCCAATCTTTCTGTTCAGCAAAATAAGAGTTTATACAATTCGTTATCGCCGTGACTGCAAGCCGACAGCCACAATTCCCCGCAATCTGTTGCTCTTCTTCATTTAAGCTTTGTTTGGGTATGCCGACGAGCACAAAGATGACTCAATACTATCTCATGGTTGCCAGTAATACATTGATGTCTCATTCCTCCTGGTATGCAAGGGACAGCATATAGTTTGTGCCTAGTGAAAATCATCCAGGTTGTGTGATGCTGTTGTAGTACAACTTGTAAAGCCTTCCACAACGAGTGCTGAGTAGATTTGTTTCCTGTCATCACTCGAAAATCTTCCAAACTGCTATCTGATCTCAGGGTTTTCTTTTGGCTTTAACGGCTCATACGGCCACACAGGGTTGTCCGAGTCTTTCCACCACTCCAACATCTGCGGCTCAACTATATCCCAAGCCACATGGTGCGCGTCCTCATTAGCATCCGCCTTTTCTAGCACTTGTCTGAAATACGAATCCTTCAAATTCGATCCGTTATTCAAGCGAAGTTCTTGATAGCACCTCTCCTCAGCCTCCTTGTTTGTCCAAGTCGTGAGTATCCATAATGTCGCAGTTTTTGACCCAGTGGCATCCAGAGCCAATGCAGCCATACCCCCGCGGTACCCCGCCGCACAAGCTTCTTTTGATGCACCGAGAATGTCCAAGTAGTCCCAAATCGGCAACGGATGATAGTTCGAGTCATTGAACGTTAGCTTTTTTATCGTCGTAACTCCGGGTTCGCCGCCTCCAGCCAGGCACGCTTCCTCGAGTACACCAGAAAAGATCTGAGTGAGGCTAGGATAGGCTGGGCGTGCTGCTAAAAGTGGCTCCAGGAGTGCAGTAAGAAAAGCATAATTGTTGGAAAGGAACGCTTGGGCAGCTGCGACGTTGGTCCCGTCGATAATGAGGGTGACTTGGTCTGGAGCTTCAAGGTTACGGCCCCACCAGACGAGAGCATCGTTGGGAGACCTGCGTATATACCCAATAGCTGTTTTCCATTGCCGTCCCGCCAGGGTATTTGGCTGGTCAAAAGTACTATTGCTATGAACAACGAGTTGTTGAATTATTGCGGACATGACAAGTGATGCAAATGTTGAGGTTTTGAAGTTGGCGCAAATCAAACGAGGGTCGTATTTGAGGCATATCAGCAGCCCGCTAATTGTTGGTGCATGGGCCTAAGTGTTGGGTGGCTTATGCTGGATGGAAATAAATGGCCTTAGGCAGCAATATATTATAAAAAGGTTAGCTATTCGGACAAGTGTGCAAGTTACATTGTTCGTTCTCATGTCTCAGGAACTGTGAGATGCTTTCGGTAATGCAACATCCTGATATCAGCAAAGCGGCCCCACTCCAGCAATCCATACACCAAGCAAAGCTAAGCGGTCTGACAACAGCGAATTCCTGGTTTCAAAAAAGATCTATTACAAGAGCGATGGGATCGTTGCGGTGCAGTTTCCAATATCTCTGCAAGCCATTTTACCCCTTTTCCAGAAACGATAAGCGAGATCCTTCAACTGCCCCACTTACTGTAGTTTAAAGTCAACTGCTGTATTCATGCCCTCCCATCCACAGGTGTTCCAACAAGAAGTTGCCGGCCAAATCAAAGAAGTACCACCGATACAGTGGTGTGGCCATAAAGCTATGGAGTTTCGTTCTTGAAACGGTTACAAGAAGGTGAAAGAGGGGAGAAGTTTATTCGATCAGCCCCTATGTGTAATCTGATGCCGCGAGGCCTGGGACTTGAAATACTTTCAGCATTATTAAAGGCTTAGCACTCATGAATTGAAGTCACAAACAGAGAAGGAACCGGGGGTTGACAGCAAGTGTGAATTTGACAACAGATTTCTTACAGAGAAGTGACCAAGTCTGCGACCTTGAGTAAAGATCTCAGAAACGAACGCAAGTACAAAGACCACTCAACGCCAATGTCTGCCTGAAGTCCTCGCTGACTTCTCTTCAAGTAGGATTGTGATCCCTGGGGTTTGAACTCCTCTACCTGTTACAATTCCTCGATGCGGGGGGGTTTTGTAGTCATTTCGGGTCAGTGTGTTTCAATTATGATCGATGTACGGCCAATACTGGATGATCATGAGGGTTATTTACAACCCCAGAGAAGTGCACCGTGGAGAAGACACGCAACACATTTTGAAAGTGGTACCAACGAAATCTACTGTTGGAAATCAAGGACTTGAGTTCAACCGGAGGTATCCGTGTAAGTGGGTGGGGAATCCTGAGGTGTTAAGTATATATTGACCAAATAGGGACCCGTAGAAACGTAGACCTTCGAGACATCCGAATACCCTTCTTCCATGTATGCCTTGGCCAATTCACGTATCAGACCCCAACGTGGATGATTACTGGGTGCGTTTTCAAAACGGTACTAAGCTTGGTACTCTTCAGGAACGATGAGACCAGTGCAGGGATCTACAGTAATGGAGCTGCGAGTTGACAGCAGACTATCAGTTGATAGAAAAGGCTATTTTTATGGCCATATATAGATCCACAATGCCCACAATATACAATATAGCGAGGACACTGTCAGGGAAGAGAAATAAAGTTGGGGAAGGGATAGACGGAGAGTCCACCCAAGTCGAGATTAATTCACGTTTCCAAGGGAATCAATTCTGATATCAGTACTTCTCAAGTCTTCATTTCAATATTAATACTCTTTCCATAAAGTTAGAGTATCTGAAAACACTGCCTTGGGGCTTGGAGGTGGTGGGTATAAAATCGCTTGAAGTTACACGGTTATACCAACAAGCATAAGCAAAAGACTCGATTTCCGAATTCTGCATGAGCAAAGTGACAAAGGAATTGTAGTCGATGTCTTGGTCTGAGCATTAGCCACTTTGAAGCCCTGTAAAATGAATAGTCTGGTTGTGAAATTCTTAGGAACACTATATCCAAGACGTTTTCGACAGCAGTTTTTAGTTTGGCAGCAATTCCCACAAAATTAAATATAGAATAGGCCCTGCAGTAGAAAGAAGGAACCAACAATCCTCTCGTTGAGATTTTAGAAGCATCAGGCAATTCTTGACTACAAAACGACCACTCATCTCACCCCACATGGACTCAGTATTTTTGCAGTTTGACTGCGACAGCCCCCGAAGTGCGTTCTTTGGGTATTGTTATCCTCACAACTGTATGCACATTATACACGAATGAGAAAGGCCTATAAAATGAACGTGACCTCCCCTATCAAACAACCATGAAAAATAAAACGATATAGGCCAATGAAATAGTTTTGGCGGGCCACCGAAGCTCAACTCAAGGGGAGACTTTTTTATTATTAACTCACCACTTGAAATCTCGAAAACAGGAAAAAAACGGAGCGTAAAATATAGACTTGGAATAAAAAAGTTTGACAGCAAGTGAAACTTTGACAGCAACTCATTCCTCACCCTCACTTCAACACCAGAATTGAATCGGAAACCAGAATATACGGAGTCTGACACAGGTCCGGGTGCGGGAAAGACAGATGCCCTCCATTTCAACAGCACATTCCCACCACATCCCATTGTCGGCCATAGACATAACGTACAGTCTCCTTATCTCTCCCCACGCACCGCGAGCGAAGAACTTTATACCAGCCGCACCTCCTCATACTCGGCCCCAGAATTACCAAGTGCATTCATCCCCACTAGACAGCTGACTTATAAAACGGGAGTTCGCTTTGACACACCAGAAGCAACCTAGAACAATGTTCATAATGGTTTTCGTCCCAGGAGGATTGTGCTCATTTCCCACCAAGAAACGTCTTGAAGAGAGCAAAATATCCTATATCCAGAGTGCGGGTTTGGAAGAGTATGGGGTATTAGGGTCGAGGAGGCGGTATGCGGTGACGAGCTTGACAGCACATAGACACTTGACAACAACAATTCCCTGCAATTACAGGGTTGCAGCTGTTACTGAACAGCGTAAATAGAGGAAAGTAATTGAATCATTAAATTGTGTCAATACACCACGGAAATCGACTCCCTCAGCTTCCATAGGTCCAAGCACCACGATCTTGTGTTAGTTTTCGTAACACCCCCTGTTTAACCCCAGTGTCATATTTATACTCCCTCAGCCCTCAACCGAATATTTTCCTCCGTAACCTTTTACTACTCATCGTCTCTCTAAATCGTCATCAGAATCCTGGCCTGAAATAGACGTTCTAGGAAGGGGCTTACTCGCGTGCATGATCACATCTTTTTCTAGTCTTTCGAGCTAGATATATGATTAAGGATCTTTCAAGCCAATATCACTGCTGCACTATAAAACAGAACAGCTAGATCACAAGAACGATCTCTAAAGATACTCAATTATCAGTTAAATATGGCACATGGCTTGGCTAGTTGTGTCGCCTGCACCAGCGGATGATCTGGGGCAAAATGATGGCTTGAGGTTCTGGAAGGAAAAGGAAAGCGTCGAATATACATTCAATAGTACATTGGTGGAAATGTGGGGCTGACAGCAATTGTGAGTTTGATAGCAACTCCCCTTCCCCACGTTTTTGAATGTTGAAAATGAACGAAGACAAGTGTTTAAAACACCGTTGAGAGAAACATAATACAAAAGAAAGGAGATCGAAACTAAAAGCTCTCACGCCCCTCCCATCAGATGAAGTGCGCCGATATAGCTTGTCTCTAAAGTTCTATCTCACAACTGGGAATAGAAATACCCGCACCCGCCTTTACTATCGTGTGCATATTCCTTCCCCAACCCATAAATCACCAGTTTCGAAATACAATACATCTCAGCAACCCTCGAAATCTATATACCTCCATCACATAAACGGTTCGTAGACCAGAAAGAAGAAAAAGCGTTTGCCCTTGTCTGTTAACGGTGGTGCTATCTAACTACCTCCACGTCACGAATCTCTTCCCAGGGGTACTCTTCAATTCCCCTCGTTGTAGAATCAAACAGCAAATCATGACATCGCAATGCCCCACAAAAATCGAGACATTGACAGCAGCGAACTTCTTGACAACAACCTCCCCTTTCCTTCCGCTCACGCACGCTCAAGCCCGTCTCGAAAAAGTGCAGCACCTTTGGCGTGATTAAAAGAGAATAAGTTGGAACGGGTTGAGAAACAAACGATATCCAGCACCATCAAGTGCCAATAAATCCTTGCGTTTACTGTTAGTTGACCTCACACAATCTCACACGCAACCTTTTTATACCCCTCCCCACTCCCTCCTCTCTCCCTAGTCAGCTACTGTACACCAGCGCAGCTGAAAATTGCGACTTTAGAACAATCGAGGATATAAACCCCCTGAGTTCTCCTGTCCGAATAATGATAAGACGAGGACAACGAGAATACCGAGGTCAAAATGACTTGGGGAGTCGGGACAGAATGAAGTGACTGAACTCATAAGTCAGCCCACCATTTTTTCATGTTCCTTCCGTATCCTCCCGACAAAAGCCTTCGGGTAGTAATACACACCTAGCTCTGAGTTAGAAAATGACAGCAACTATCACTTGACAACACTCCATTTTCCCTATCCCACCAAAGCCAACACCAAAGGGAACCCATTCCAGTGCTGAAATGACAAGAATTTGGATGAGCAAAGGACTTGAGGTGACGAAAGCCACAACCCTTGTGGAACATCTTTTTTGAGCTTCTTTTGTTCTGGTGTCCTTCATTTTTCGAGCGCAATCATTCTGTATCTAGTACCAGAGAGACAAGCGAAACTGCGATGAAGAGGGCCGGGTTGGGAAGATATAGAGCTTTCCTCATCTCTTGTTAGGAAGAACAAACGAATATACAATGAGCGTCTTTGTATACATGGGAAGGAGAGTAGGCTTGGGGTCTCAATACCACAGAGACCCCGTCCCTTTACCGCCAACTTCAAGCAATAGACAGCCCGAAGCGGGGGCAGGAAGATGGAGTGAATGGGGCAGGATTTGAGATTGAACATGACAGCAAAACGCCAAGGACAGCAACTCCCCTCCTTCCCCCACGCCCCAAGAAGATAATAACACGCCAGTCCTTTCAAGTAAATCGCAAGAAAAGAACACAAGTTCAATGCTACCCCTGCAAAGCAGCACAGCGACCATTGACTCGAAATCGGTGAAACATCGGTTGCATCTCTGAAGGTGTGAGGAGCCCTCGACAGTCTTTAAATACCCCTCCCCTCCATGCTCCTCCATATTCAAAGACAAGATAAGCTAGACTGAAACTATACGTGTTGACTCGAAGGGTATAAAAGGCCCCTTTTCTTTGCAACGGGAAGGGTAAGAAAGAGAATCAAAATCATCTCCATGACAAATTATGGGAGCGAAGGGATGCGGAGGTGAGAATGTGACTTGATACTATTTACTCCCCTGCTCCTCTTAAACAAACAACATGACCACCTCGAGCAGTGAATGGCGCCCAAATTTGACAGAAAAAATAACAGCAAACATCACTTGACAACAGCTCCTTAGTCTACCCCAACTTTCTACACGTAGCACAAGCGAAAAAGACCTGCCAAAGAAAGCCGACCAAAGAAACCCTCACATTAGGGACAGCAAGCGAGAAAAAACATCCACAACCCATGAGACTTCGGTTCCAACCCTCTTCATTTTGCATTACTTTTTACATCGCCCAACCGCTAGTCTTCATACCCCTTCACCTTCCACAACCCCTGGAGGGAACTCACACAGATGCAACGCAAACAAAGGGTATAAAACACCACTTGGTATCATCTCTCAAGGGCTCAACAGCGGAAATTCCAATACTGTTGCCCAGAAATGGGTCGCACGACGCAGACAAACCCACCGCGAAAAATACCCGAAATTTCACCTCCCTTATCGGAAAGAGGAAATATCATAATGTCTCTGGGTACCGTGTGACATTGACACCCGCTCTCAGAGGAGTAACTTGACAGCAGTAACCAGTTAACAACAACTCGTCCCATGAGTTCTTTCTCACAACACTCACCCAGCCATCTATCTGAGCCCAATCCAGCAAAACTTCACCTTGAACATGTACAACTTTACTACAAAGCGGCACGCAAAAACCATACCGAGAACTGACCACAACACTATATCTGTCTGAGTCTCCTAAATCTCACCCAACGGTGTTTAAATAACCCTTTCCCACCTTATCTCCTGCCCAACCACACCCTGCTGCCTGTAAGCTTCAAGCATACCGGCTGCCTATATTAACGCCCTTCCCCACCCCGGGAAAGAATCAAATCCAAGACAAAGACGGCACCCAAATACATAGTTAAGGACTTGCCTGTCTCCCTCGCTCTTTCCCACCTTTCATCTTCAACCTGTCTTTCTATAAGATCGAGTTGCGAAAGGGAATGAGTGAACGAAAAGATG
>QGMK01001223.1:0-11899 GCA_007825345.1 Lachnellula suecica | reverse complement strand
AAACCGATTCGCCTCCACCCAGACCACCTTCGCCCACTCCCTCTCCCAAACCCCCATCGCATCAAAAATCGTCAACATCTCCAACCACAAATAAATCCCTAAGCAACTCCATTTCCCAACCTCTAGTACCCCCACCAAGCCAGTGCTCTCAGTGAACGCCCGGTAACTCTCCCCGAATGCATCAACCCATTTCAGCAGCCTGAAATAGCGGCGCCCGAGGGTGAGCTGTTTTCGGGCGTGCAGGTAGGGGGCTGGAGACAAAGAGTGGAAAGCGAGGATTTGGGTGAGGGCTTGGAAGAGGCGGAGGGTTTTCTCAAGTCCGGCTGGGATATTTCAGTTAAGTGGGTTTGGGACAGGTGTGGTTAGGGGGCTTACCGGCGTCGTTTGTGAAGCGCGTAACTTTTGTGAGCATTGTAAGCATCGCGCCTGTATTTCAGGGTTTGGACTTTATAAATATTTCTAGCGATGGAGAAAGCTGCAAACTATGAGACTATACTAATAGGAGTCTATCTTAAGATGAATGAAAAATGAAGTCAAGCCCAAGAATGGGCTTGTTGTCTCGGAAGACGGTGAAGATAGTGAAATCCCACTGATTGCGGGCGGGCAGCTTCAGCGGTGTCGGCCGAATTGTGGAGTGAGGGTGCGCCACGTGTGGCGTCCGCCCCCTTTTCACCACGTCGAGGACAAAATTATAAAAAGGCGGAGATTTCAAGGGTTAAAAAGAAAAGCTTCAACAACTCAGCAAAATCTTCTGTGTTCAAGGTAGAAATGGAATTCAGATCCACCTCCAAGGAGGATTACCTTTTCATCTACGCCATAACTTCCAGTTCCTTGTCCACGACGTCGACATAGATCATATTTCTCCAAGACCCAGTCTCCGAGGATTACAAAGTCCCCTTCGAGGATAGACAAGGGTTAAAAAGTTGTTTATTTCAAACGATACTGACGAGATTATAGTGAAGCCACGAGTTTCAGGAGAAGATCAAGCGATGACAGACTCTCAAAACTCGATACTTGATGTGTGAGATGATGGAGGATTCAGGATTTTATCCGCAAGGCTGAGCCTTGAACCAAATGTTTAAGATCTTTAGTGTAGGATGTCTCACGGAAGGATGATTTTACCTGGTGTACCCCCACCTTTGTCCGTTCTATTACTACGTATGCCGTATAACTTCAACGAGCAAACAAATCCACCCACTGGTGCACCCATTAAATCTCTCGAAAATAATCTTCGTTCGGCGTTCTGAAAAATTCGTCTTTCTTCCATCACAAAAAAAATAGAAGTTAAGGACCTTCAAAACGGAGATAGCCATCCCCTGAGACCCTTACGTCGTTAACAATGAGTGAAATCCAACCTCTTATGAATGCTCTCCATCCATCAGTTGCGGACAGGGTTGACCCCCAGTTTGCGGAGATATACACGAAATACCAAGGTATAGCTTCAATCCTTTCCATCAAAAAACTATCTTGCTAATCTGAGACCAGCCCCTCGACTTCGAGCGGATCAAGTAACATACGAAGAATACAATGCCGATAGGTCCAAATATACGTTCGCCATAGCTCCAGGCCCAACTCCAGAGGTTGGATGCATCAAGCTATTCCAGATCCCCGTATCAGAACCAGCTGGCGAAATCACAGTTCAACTCTTCGCTCCCACCGTAGAGGCCATTGAAGCCGGTAGTTTCAGAACCGCAGATGGAAAACTACCGGCGCATGTAAACTTCCATGGCGGCGGATTCGTGATCGGAAACCTGAAGTCAGATGAGCCGTGGTGCAGAAAGGTATGCCAGGCAGTGGGATGCATCATCCTGAACGTGGACTACAGACTTGCCCCCGAATACCCTCACCCTGTTCCCTTAACCGATTCCTGGACTGCTTTAAAATGGGTCTTTGACAACGCTCAGAAGCTCTTGATTGATACTTCTCGGGTATCTATTGGTGGTGTCTCCGCTGGTGGCAATCTTGCTGCCGTGCTTGCACTTCTCGCCAGGGATGAACCGGACATGCCAAAATTGGTTCTGCAGATGCTCATTTGTCCGGCTGTTGACACGAGATTCATACCTCTCGAAGGGCCTTGTGACCCCAGTGTTCCTTATGAGAGCTACATAAAGGACGAGTTTGCACCTTGTTTGCCACTAAATCGGTTGCGATGGTTCTACAACCTTTGGCTCGGGACCGACATGGGTATAAACCCCTCTCTTCTCAAAATTTATCCCATAAGGGGTAACTAACCTCAAGAGCAGAGAAGCGAAAGAAGACAACAGCAGATTTTCATGCATCTCCCATTCTCGCCTCCTCTCATGCAGATCTTGCTCCCGCCTCGGTCCATATTGCTGGCGTCGACACTCTCAGGTCCGAAGGAATTGCGTATCACGAGTTGCTCAAGAAATCTTGTACGCCTAGCACCTTGAAGATCTACGAGGGATGCGGACATCCGTTTGGCGGCTGGGATGGAGAGCTGGACAAGGCGAAGGAGTTTGTCCAAGACACTATTTCTGCGCTCAAGTTCGGCAACAAAGTGTGACACGTTTCGACATTCGTCAAAATATTGAAGTTGTTAATTAGCGAAATTTGGTTGAACATCAAAAGAATACCCTCAAGATCAAAATACAGATAAGTTCCTTTTGGTCAGTAGGTTTCCAGTGATCAGAGGAAAAGTGGGAAGTCAATTCTCGGCTCGCAAACAACGAGTCAAAAATTTTGCCAACGACAATCCTGCCTATCACTTGCGAGGTGAATCTCAACGTGAGAACATTGCCAAAAAGGCTTGGCTGCGTGTGCGAGGATTGCTTTTTGCTAACATGTTTTGAAGCTCTTACTTTGTTACGAATTTAAATTGACATGTTTCATGTAATATATTTGGCTTTTCTACGATCAAGCCTTCAAGGCTCTTGATACGGACACACACCTCCTCATGTCTTGCGAGCACACCTTTTCAACGGCAAGAACTCATCCGCCTTTCAAGTTTCCACCTTGTGGTTACGAGAACCCATTTTCAACTGCTAAGACCCACCCGACTTCCATGTTTTTAACTCGTGGTTTCGGTCGTTTCGCGACTGTGAACTCTACGACGCCCTCCTCACCGGAATACGACCCCCAAGGTTCGACTCGCAAGCCCGCAATACAAGTCGCCGTCTGGTTCGGGGTTCTCGAAATTGTGTTTGTAGGGTTATTTCTGCTTTCAAAATGCAGGAGAAAAGTTCCAATGGGCCTGGATGCCTACATGGTTATACCAGCATTCTTCGTGACAATCGCGATGTCGATATTGTGTCTTTGTAAGCTTTTCTCGTTTTATTTTTGCTCTGGCCTTCTAGCTTCAAAAACAGAAATCTAATTCCATGTCCATTTAGTATCCGTGGCGTATGGAGGACTTGGGCGCCACTGGCAATCTCTATCACCACAAGAAATGGTCACTCATCTCAAAATCGAATTGGCTGCCACTTTCCTCTACATACCATCAATTGCACTCTCCAGGCTCGCCATCCTCAGCATGTACATGCAAGTCTTCGGGTCCCACAAAATATTTCGGCGTACGGTCTATGGACTTGCAGGTTTCTTCGTGGGCTACACTATCTTGATATTCTTTCTGACGTGGAGAATATGTATGCCGTTTAATTACGCCTGGAACAAATCCGTCAAAGGGGGTTCTTGCTTTGATATCGACGCAGTATACGCATGGGCTACGCTGCCAACAATTATATCGGATCTGGTGATCCTGCTTATGCCTTTCCCAATGATCTGGAGTCTTCAACTTTCGAGGAAACAGAAGATGGGCCTTACATTCACCTTCATGACCGGCAGCATGTGAGTGATGCTCATATCGTTTATTGAGGGCGTTTCAGTACTGACATGAGTTGTTCAAGCGGTATGATTGCGGCCCTAGTCAAACTTATCCACGTCTCCAAAATCCCTTTCACAGTCGACACGTCGTACAGAGGTAGCATAGTCTTTTGTCTCGACATCGCGGAAACAGGATCCTACCTGATTGCAGCTTGCCTCCCATCCCTTCGACCTCTGTGGAATGTAGTTCTCAATAGCAAACATCTGAACACATTGCTATTGCAATATCCAACGAAGCGCGGCTCTCCGACTGGATCCGATGATAAATCTACAACACTGCAATCAATTGGAGGGAGATCTAGAGTTTTGCACCCGGAACCTGCACACTTGAGTGAAGAGATGCAGCCGATGTTTAGGGATGGTGATGGAACCAAGATCGATTCTCTGTCGAAGAGGCCAACTAATACTTCGAGATATATGAGTACGGATTCTGGACTTCAGAATAGTGGGCTCGCCGGGCCGGCAGTGCTTAAAGCGGTCTATTACAGATGATGGCACATATTTTGACCGTTAATGACTGTTTTGGGGTTTGGGTTTTGCTCTCTGTTTTCTGTCTTAGCAGGGGAAGCTTTGGATTTCAAGTTTGTCAGGTCTTGGAACTTTTGGTTATTTTCCTCCGAGGGATGGTTGGATACCAAGACTCTTGATAACGAAATCAAATGGTGGAAAAATGTATAGATGTCAACTATTTACCTCAGTCTATAAGAAATATTCGAAATTTTGTTAAGTGACTTACGTCGTTTCAAATGGAGGGGCAAAGCAGGCTGCACCACTTCGACTCGCTACGTTTCTTGCCTCTTGAAGTAATAATGGTAAGGCATTATGAAGTTTGAAGTTGAGTGACTGGTATGACCCGCCCTTCCACTACTGCACCCCGCATTTGCGGATGAATTAATGCTAGTGCCGATCAGTCTGGGTAAGATTTTGCCGCGGAAGAATCAGGTGGCGTTTGTCCCACAGGGGCTGTCGTCGTACCGTCGAGAGTATCTGCCGAAATTACTCTGTCACATTTGTTTTCGGGGTTTTGTTGCATCAGTAATCTGGCATTGCTCATCTTCGTTGACCATGACGTCTGGATGCCTTTTGGAATCCCTCCGAGGCGGCGTTTTGTGGTATGATACAGTATCCCTGCATTATTCGGCCCACGATTAAAATTTGGACGCGGCATATCACAAACATGTTATGACAGACATTGATTGAGGCCAGGTACCTCATAGACAGCCTAGTTTCCGATTGAATACGTGGACATGCATTCCCAAAGTACCAATGACATATCAATACTTTCGAAGAGTGAAATACCAAACATGGTACGCCTTCTCTTGTACCTAAGGCAAATATGTAGATTATATGCAAAACGTCATGGGAGTTTCCCCTCGTTGCCTTCTCCTCTTGGACTTGCAAGCTGGAGAGGGGAAATCATATATTTCGTTGCATTCGTCCTTCATCCGTCCTTCATTTTCTGGCCCAAGACCTCTATCGCTTTTTCAATTACAAAGACCACAGAGACCAGACTGTATCAGTTGAGAAAATGATTCACGTCAAGAAAACCCTCTTTGCCTTCATGCTGTTTTCCTGGGGCGCCTCCGCAGTCAACTGTAGCGTCAAAGGCTACGACACCGGAGTCCATCCCGCGTTTATTGCAAACAAAACAATCGCAACAGCCCCAGCTTGCAAGGGTCTCTGCACATCTTACGTTGCTCCCAAGTGCGACAGTTTTGCTTTTGGAGGAGGGGAGTGCTTGCTGTACAATGTAACAGTGGCTGGGAATGTGAACCCATCGAACTCGAGCACCTTCACTTTCTAGTTAGTCTTCGCGAGCGAACCCAACCCAGTGACTCTAATACTGACTTTGTGATAGTGATTCTTCCTGCACAGTCTCCTAGCAGTTACATTGTAGATGGAGGACACATCCGAGTTGTCGTATCCATCGTCCGGTATGTTGCCATTTTCCTATGCATACATGAGGTGCCGGAAAGCTAACGTTTTCAGCATGTTGCAACTGCGACGGCTTTGTGAATATGGGACAGTTTGTAATTATCCGACTAGCTGGGCAGCAAGGGTATATCTATTGATCAGAGAACAACTCGGATTCGCTGTAAAATCATAAATTGAAACACATTCCCAGTTATCCCCTATGTTATCAACTTTTCAAAAAAGCTTAGTTTCAATCTTTTCAACCAGAATCACATCCAAGCAATCCACATACGCACATATCTACTTATTTCATCATGAAATATCCAATCATGTTTATCCCCCTCGCAATCCTCTCAACAGCCATTGCCGTTCTCGCCCTATTCGGCGTCCTAATTTGCGGCACAAAATGTTAAAAAGGCTATGGCATCGCACACCCCGCACACCCCGCGCACCACGTTTTAGACGCGACTGCGATTGAGTGATTGTGTTCGAAGAGCTGGGTGGAAACTTGGATAGTGTGTGAGCTGCAGTGATCAAGAAGCATAGCGTTTCAAAGATGACATTTTTACAGTCTTGAAAGTCTATAATTGATGTCAACTTTGGGGCACAAATTGAAAAAACCTTTGCATTGTTTGAACTTGAATTTGGTTCATGTATACTAGGGGGCACTTTTTAAAGAGTGCTGTTGGAGAGCATCATCAAGCAAAGATCGTACGAGGAAGCTGTTCTTTCGGCCCAAGGAGATAAGTTCCAGAGTATGCTGATGCAAACCATCCTGGACGAGGTAAAGTTTATCCCGCCCTACAGGCTCCGACGCCCCATGCACTGGCTTAGAACTCATTTCCGCAAAAAGCGGCGTGAACTCCTCATCCAAGGCTTTCAAAACCTCCACAGCCTCTCCATCCTCCATGCATCCTCCCCTGGCAGCGGCCCTGAACGCAGCAAACCGAATCACTAACTCGGATAATTGCCATCCCACATCATACCCATCAAGTATCTTTCTCGCCTGCGCTCTCAAAGGACCAAATTCAGGCGGGACCTCGACGCCTCGTCTTAAGCAGCTTGATATGACATTTTCGCTGAAGTGCATGAACATGCGCAAACTTATTGGATCTTTGAACTGCTCCTCACCCCTAAACTTCAGCAGTGCAATTGCGCCGTCCAAGTGTTTATTCCCAGCCTCATCATTACTCGTCAGTCTTTCAAACGAGCCAAGCAATAGCACTGCTAGCAGCGTTGTGTTTCTCGATACAGCTTTCGTATCATATTTCGCTTTCTGCGTATGGCTTAGCGCAGAGCTGTAAGTCTTCCGCGCCGATTGCAGGGCGGCCAGAGACTGCGAGTGGTTGTAGTAATAAGCATAACTAACGGCGCGCACGGAAAAGGCGAGGTGTGGATCTTGGGGGTCGAGGGGGCTGAAGTGGCGCATGAAGCAGAACGTGGGATGGGAACCGGGGACGCCACGGACCTCCTGGGAGATGAAAAGGAGTTTTGCGAGGTCGTCCATTGAGGGCTGTATGGGTGGTGTGATACTAAGGGGGGTGGCTTTTCGGATAACTGTTTCTGTCTGGTCTCTGAAGACTAGATCATTTTGGTCGTGGTACCCGGGGCATTTCAGATTGGCTCGCAGGCATTGGCCGCATGCATCTTTCTTCATGTCACACTGTTTTAAGTTAGCCAACAAGACACTATACGAGGAACTTTTTGGAGCTAGAGGCTTGGTTATTCGACCAAGTGTTGCCGCATTTGGCCTGGTAGATCAATCACAGGGGTCTATTTTGCCAATCACCAATTTCAGGACTTGATCGTGCTCCTACACCAGGAGAGTTCTCAAAATAGATCAAATACTCAAACGTAATGTATCTTGCAGACCAAAATATTTCGCAAACACAGCAAGATTTATCAAACTCACTTTAATGTTCCTCCGCGTACACTGCCGGCACCGTTTGGACGGCTTGCCACAGTAAACCATTGCAACACAAACACAAGCTCCACCCTATCAAGTCGCACAACCCAAACCAAAAGAAAAAGCGTGATATCGAGAACGACCAGTGGCATACTGGAACCGGAAAATGGCTGCATATATGAGATTGTGACTTCGCCGCAGGCCCCACAAAATTTGGCCTAAAGAGGCATGCAGCTGGTCGGTGGGGGCTTACATAAGCCGAAACCCCCCTATTTCTTGGTCATCAACACTAAATCAACCGTGTGTAGCCTTTGAGAGTTAGACACAAATCTGAGTGCCTATCGGTGGGCCAAATATCGTCTTAGCTATTACAGTATAGTCTTGATATAAGAATTACCCGATATAAGAATATTTTTAAGTCGAGATTAAGGGCCACACCAAAAATCGGCAGCGCACGGGCTTTTTGGGGCCTTTCACCCTCGATATAAGAATAATCTTAAAATTCCTGGCCCCAAGCGTATTCTTATATCGAGACTATAATGTAATGTCATTTTTGCCATTTCGATTTATGTATGGCACAGGCGGTCATTGACAACCTAGCCTTGCTGCTCCCAATTCTACCCCTTATTTTGGCATTACCGAGTACCGAGTACCCCTATTTTCGGATCATCACTGCTAACTACGCGGGTTTAGCTCTCATAAGGCTTCATCCAAACTACGCGTTTCTTGTTGACTCAGCAATTACACTTTTATAGGCACTCAAAAGCGGTGCGAAGCAGTGTGGGAATCAAGAGGGTTGCAGGCTTGACGTGAATAGAAAGGGCTTTCTCTGGCGCTTTAACCAGCTTGCTATACATAGCAAGGTTGACTTCGTTGAGCCAAACACTGCTGTGTACAGACAAGGCTTTCTTTTGCACTTCAGATAAGCTTTGAGTACAGCAAGGCTGACTTCGTTGAGCCAAATATTGAATATGCTAGAATACGTATCTGAAAATCGAGGCTGCGAATGAGAGATCTTGGCCAAGGCACTCTAATAAGCAGCCACAGCCCAGTTAATTGGCTGGACGTGCGTGTGCACGTGAGCCGTCGTTACATAGCAGACACAGCCCCCCAACTGGGAAGATATTTCAACCAGGCTGCAGCTGTTTCTTGTGTTCTTTCAAGTAGAAGTTAAGATAACTTTCGTTTGTTGCCTTCACTATTTATGTAAGAGCTCAAGAGGGTAAACAAGTCATTCGCGACGCAACAACACCTTCGTGAGCACGTACCTTGGAATCCCGGGTTTAAAGGACCTTGCACACGGCATACAAAGATGGCCAGCCGGAGAGAGCTTTTTAGCATTGACAATATGTTTACTGGAGCTCTCGATAAAATGTACGAATGTTACGAATATACACCTCTGGAGACCCCGAAGACAGACATGAGGCTTCTCTGGATCCAGAACGGAGAGCCGGATGGCGAAATAGAAGTAGAGATGCACACAAGTGCGAGACTCGAACATCATGATGGGACGATCCCTACCCGAAACGAGCCTTATGAATGCCTTTCATATACGTGGGGCGATGCGTCCGTGAAAATGCCTATCCTGTTGAATGGCAAAAGATTTTTCGTCACTCCAAATTTGGAAGTTGCGCTTCGAAATCTCACGCATTACCAGAGTCGACAATTCCTTCCGCTGTGGATCGATGCAATATGTATAGACCAGGAGAACATCGACGAGAGAGACGAGCAAGTCCAGCGGATGAAAAATATCTACCGAGACGCGCATCAAGTGATCATTTGGCTTGGTGACTATTTTGAGCCCATTGATGATAATATACCGCACAAACATTGGGACCTTGAGAATCTAGAACGAGGCTCTGAAGATTCTGTACTGCAATCTCTCCAAATACTAGAAGAAATAGACAAATCGTGGTGGAACGTTGTGTATCGCGGGAGCTGCGACAAACGACAATGGGCCCAATTATCGAAGCTATTCCACCGCTCTTGGTTCGACCGTCTCTGGATAATACAGGAACTTGGGGCTGCACAGTCCGCCGTAGTAATGTGTGGACGATACTCTTTCCCATGGACTCAATTGGAAAAAGCGGCCGTATTCATCCTTCGCCCTGACCCGAAGTTACGGTCGAGTGAAATCGTGAAAATCCTCCCTGTGATGGGAGCGCAACGAGTCAGGCACGTATCGTTAAAAAGGATGTCGAAAGTGGACACGGAAAATATATTGAAGGTACTCCACAATATACAGGAAGCTAACTGTAGGGACCCACGAGATAGACTGTATGCAATCCTCGGCGTTGTTGAGGATATCGAAGATATTGAAGTCGACTATTCAACTTCTGTACAGGCAGTATACCGCAATTGGGCGGCGAGACGGATACGGAGGACGAGAGCTCTCGATGTTCTTGGCGCATGTGCCAACTCTAGTCAGTTGGGCGACCTACCGTCTTGGGTACCTGATCTTAGAAGACCTTGGGGACAGGACAAAGTGTTGTGGATTCGAAGTAGCAACGAAAAACGGTTAGAGAGAGTGCAGAGGCATGTGTTTCTCAATAACCGGCCGCTCTCAGAAGATGGACTGAAGTTGGATGTTAACGGATTCAAATTGGATGAAATTGTCTCCTTGAGCAGGGTTGGAGAAGTGTTCACGGCAGGGTTTCAAGACCCAGCAGATCTTGGATCAAGGTTGTTTCATATACTCAAAAGCTGGGAGACTTGGATACTGGGTCTCGGAGAGAGTAGGTTCGAAACATCGTTGAAGGAGGTGGTGCTTAGGGAATTTCCGGGCCTCGATAGAGGGTCCGTTAGGGCAAAAGAACTCTCGGAGAACTACCAACTGTGGCTCGCAACTCGTTCGGGGCCGAAGCCAACAACGTTCTTATTACCAAGCCGTCTACGTTCTGAGAATATAGGGATTACCTTAGAAAGGCTCGAAAGAGAACTGTGTCCGCACATACATGGCTGCCAGCTTTTCATGACCACAGCCGGCGCTCTGGGTGCAGTGGCTGGGAATTGCAATGCGCGATGCGATGACGAAAGTTGGCTACTCGACGGCGGATTGACACCTTTTATACTTCGACGAACTGGTCGGGAGCACCGGTTGATAGGTCCGTGTTATGTGGCGGGAAGAATGGAGGAGTTTGAGAGCTACGTGTCCGGGTATGGCGTCGGGTTTGGCAATCTGACGAACAATCTCCGCGAAGAATTATACTCCACCACTCTAGTTTGACCAGGTATTTCGTAACAACGAGCCGATAATTCGGAATAAGCTGATCTAGACCGCCAGAAAGTCTTCAAGAGAGTGGAAGGCTGTAGAAAATGTAGAGGATGCAAATACTAGAAGCTGGCAGAACCAAATGAAGTCGTGGCATATACGTCGTGAGTGATGTGTTGGCTCGGTTGGGACTACATTGCAGATGTGGAATTGGAGGTAGGTAGTGGGTCGCTTGGTCGAAGAATGCGAGGAGCGGAAAAAAGAGAAGGTGGAAGATTTAAAGTCTGACTGCCAGTGGATGATGCATGGAAGGAGCGTTTTGACTAGACACTTTGCACGTGCTAATGTAATTGTAATGGAAAGAAAAATTCAAGTGAGCACTGCCACCTGAGCCAATTTGAACCTTTTAGGAAAGAGCCTGTAGCATATCATGCAAGGAGGCACCCTGTATTTAACTTAATAAATAAATTGGAAGCCGACAGCCTTATTTGAGGCGACGTCTTGTGACGAATAGGAGCAATGCAGACTGATTCTCAACTGCAAGGCAGGAAACCAAGTTCGATTTATCTAGCTGTGTATTCGAATCCACCTCGGACGTAAGTAAAATGCGACCTCGGGAAGCAACTGGCGCAGCTATTTAGGAAAACTGGATGCAAAAATTGCGTAAATCAAGCAAACCCGGATTGGATGTTTGGGTGCATAATTCGGTTGACGCGGTTGAAGATTCGCAGAGAGATCACGGCGGGGGAGACTTGTAGCGTGAGGGAATGGCGAAGGGAGGAGCAGTGTTGCGCGCACTTGCTGATACATCCCAGCTGAGAAGGAACTGAACACGCAGTGCCCGCTTGAGTCTGGTTTATTTCCCGAGGAAAAAGCAGGATATACTGAAGTCCAGATCTCTTACACCAACTCATACATTTAAATATACAATACATATCCTCAATCCTCGAGCAAACTAACCACCCACTCCGTAATCCTCTCCGTCCCATGCCCATTAATCGCACTAACAGGAATAACTTCCACACTCC
>QGMK01001222.1:0-11905 GCA_007825345.1 Lachnellula suecica | reverse complement strand
GTTTGCAACCCCCTTCCTTTCTCCAACCAAAACCCATCTCCCAATTCCCCCCATCTATCCCTTCTTCGCAGGCGGTGCCCCCTTAGCATCCTTCTTCGGCTTCGGCTTATAATACACCTTATTCGTCACAAAGTGTATATACCACGCCACGAGCCCCAGCGCCGTCATGCCCAGCAGGACCAGCAGGAGGATCACCAGCAGCGAGGGCGTGGCTTGCAGCACGGCGGTGGCTTGGGGCGTGAAGCCGAAGAATTTGAAGGCGTCAGGGCCTGTGAATGTGATTGCCATTTTGAGGTTGTGTTTGTGAAATGTAATGTAATGTGATGTAGAGGACAATTGGTATTGTTCAAGAAGGAGTTGTTCGCTCGGAGCCCCGAGATTATGTGGGAATGAAAGAAAGGTAGATTTGGGTCCGATCAACAGAATATGCAATGCGGAACGGTAACTCAATTGACGAGCGGTCAAAATATTAAAATGAAGAGTAGATCTCAAAGCCAAAAGTCAACATCAAATCAGAAAGCAAAGCAAAAGTTAGAACCTGGGAGACTACCCAGCCAAATATTATCTCTCAGCGCTTAAACGGAACAGCGGAGCCGTGTGAGGACGCGTTTCAGGGGCTTGTCGGGCAGCCGCACCCATGTTTTGGGCCTCATTGTACTCGTACCCTCACGAAAAAGTGGCATGATCTTGCGATGAATGATTCAAAACATTCCTCGGAGGTAGCTCTGAGGTGTCGTTTGAGGTGTGTCGGAGGTTGCAGGTTTTGGCGATGATACCGCGGCGTGGCATGGGCTAGGATGGTTTGGAGGGCGGGCCGTTTCGGGCGCTGGATGTGGCGTGTGGGTTGCAGGGTTGTGGAGGCTAGAGCGTTCTACTGCCGACATCTTGGGAAGTTCGTTCTGTTATGAGAGGCGATGGAAACATGGTTGACTTGCTAAGTATTTATATTTCCTTATGTAGCACTCGCTGCCTAAAGCATCTGCCTTCTTGCTCTTCTCCGAGATCTAAGGGGGTGAAAATGCCCTGTCCATGGGCTCTATAACAAGTGCCGGGATATGTGCGCAGCCCGTTCTGCAACCTGGACGCCTTCAATGACTACAAACGCCACGCATGATATACAATGCATCCAGCCAACAAAAGATTACAATATCGAAAAAAGTAAATGTTCTTAAAGTTAGTCCGACGACGACTCTATTTCCAACGCGCTGTTGGCTTTCTCTGTGATAGTTTTCCCGGCACGGCCAAGTGCTTCAATTATTCCTTCCATGGAATGGCTTTCTTCTTTCACGGCCCGCAATGCGTCTTCCATTTCTATACATCGACTTCGGAGGTGTCGTATTTCTTGGTGCAGTTCTTCCGCTGAGTCCTGATTTGTTGCCGGCGGTGGTCCTGTTCTTTCTGGACTATCGTCCACAGCTTGAATTTCAGCCTGACTCGAAGGCTCGATCGGTTCAATCTTAAGCACTGGTGGTAGATCTCGTGGTGGAGATGCCGGTGTTCGTGTACCATCGATGTCCAGTGAGTTTGGGGTATCGTTTGCAGAATCTATCATTTTCCTCTGCCCGCCTCTCTTCAACGCTGCGATTCTGGCTTCCATTTCCCCTCTAAGTATGTTCCAACTCTTTCGCTCCTCCAGGGTCCTCTCTTCCAGCTGACTGGCCCGTCTGACGATCTCAACATATTGAGCTCCTTCTTGCACAGCAGACTGTCTGCATTCGTCTCTGCTCCGTGTTAAATCCTCCACATCCCTTTCTAGATCAAGGACTTGAGATTGCAGTCTCAGCTTCTCTTCCGTCAGGCTTATGATCTCCGCATCGGATACGTTGTGCTTCTTTTCCAACGCACTAGCTCGAGTCTGAGAACGAGAGTAGGCAGCAAGAAGTTTATCGTGTTCGCCTTGTAGAGACGAGTATGCGATTTTCTGAACAGAAACTTCATGCTGCAGTGCTGCAGTATGAGCTTTCAAAGCACTGTCTGGAGACTGTGCGGAGCCGATTGGCGGTAGGTAGCCGCTCGGTGTAGACTGGTGGAGGCTGGATGGAGGTGGGAGGTTGACTGGTTGTGGTTTGCCTCCGAAGGATGCAGCTGAGGGCGAGGGAAAGCCAAATGATGTAGGCGAAGAAAGTGACCGACCAGGAGGGGATGGCAGCTGACGTGTTGCGGGCGCGGGAGGCGGGTTCATGATATTCCTTCGATTGGGACCATCTATTGCGTGAGACGGATGGTATTCGTACTGAGATCTCATTGATGGTATATCTTCTCTATTAATGGGCTTTCCATGAAGTTGAGGATTCGGTGGAGGCTCAGGAGCATCAGGCCTCGGCCTGAACTCATTGTCAGGCTCGGATTCGACTCTTCTTTTCATTGTGTCGGTGGCTTCTCGAGGACGAAAGCCATTTTGGGAGAATTTGTTGGAAGGCTTTGCAAAGACGTCTGGGGGCACATGCTGTACCAAATTGTCGACAAGGGTATTGACGTGACGAATCTCGCCCAGTATCCAGTCCAGCGTTTGCTTCAGGCCAAATTGGGATATAGGGGGACAGTCTGTAACGCTGGTTGTATGTTGGTCGGGACTCTGTAGTGATATCTAAATTAGCAAAACCACTCGGAATAAGCAAAAGTGAGGGTTAGTGAGCTAACTCACATGAATGGACCCCCTCTGATCGGACGAGATACCGGAACTAAGGGTTTCCACTAGCTGAGTAAGCCCTGCTGCAGCGGCTTGCGTGACATTAGCTAGCTCAGGGTCTCTTTTGCAATCCTCGCAAGCTCCCAATGAATCAGAATCTTGATCTAGCAGTCTCCTGCACCTTCTACATAAAGAAGCAGTCTCTTGAGGAGCCACGGGGCGCACAGGGTTTCCTCCTTGTCTTCCCCAAGCCTTCACTCTCTGCTTTGGGAGGAAACCAGGTGATCCCAGAGGTCCTTGGCTCGGGCTCCTTTGATTGTATATAGAGTCTAGATGCGGGACGGGTGTTAGTAATCGGATTACTGCTCAAGGTGGCATGTTGCACTCACGGGTCGGCCGCGGATGGGGAAGCTTGCTGCCATTCAGGTCCCCCATCTCCCCAGCGGGCGTGTGTTCGTTCCATTCGTATCTCGGTCTCTTGGGACCCGGGTCTGCTGGCTCTCTTCCATACCCAGTGTGCGTATTTGGTGCAGGTTCTGCCCCCCGCGGTACCTGCGGCCTGTGGTGTGGGACGGCGTCGATTGGGGGTAATGCAGCGCCATGCCACCCATTGCTCTTTCCTGCCAACGATGTATCTTCATCCCAAGGACGCTTGATGCTCGACCGTCTCTGCGAGTCGTCCCTCACTCGAGCATCCATCACCACGCTGCAGATGCCTATATCGTACTGAGGACGGTTCGAACAGCCCCATCTATTCGGTCATGGTTCTGCGGCAGATACGGTATGTCTCGGGTCTTAGGTGGGGAGAGGTCGGCAGGGCGCAAAGCTCTGCGCTTGCATTGGTAAGTATCTTTCCGTCTGTATGAGTGAGGAAGAAAGAGATAATTGTTGAGATGTGCAGACCAGATTTACTTACATGAGTCCACAAAGTCGGTTCTATGTGGTGTAGAGGCACAGTCCTGTAATCTACCTACTCAAGCTCCAAGTGTGTGCCGATGAGCACCCTCGGCCCATGTTGCAATGAGATTCTCTCGATCGAGTACCGGTACGGTGCACTGTGCACTGTGCATTCGTCAGGGACCTAGATCCAAGAGGAAAGGAGGACGGGACTTTGCCAGGGAATAATGCGGCAGGGGGTAAGCCGTAACGTAGTGTTATCGAGGTTGGCTGACAACCTGTGAGCCGTCGGTCCAACTCATCCTGTCATGGCTCAATGATGTTGGAACTTGGAAATTTAATCGGATGCGCGTTGTCTTGCCGGGTCTCTCAGTCTCTCATTGGGCGTACGGTGCTCGGCCTTGTCGGCCTTGTCTTCCCTTGCAGTTTGGTAATCCAGAATTGACGGCTTACTCACAGACAAGCTGCCAAAGGGGGCCTAGGGCCATCTTGCCCAATTTTAGACTTGTCTTTGTCATGCCGGAGAGTTCGTCTGGAACACTTGCGAGCTGACCGGAAAAGCTCCATAGGCCAATGGGCGGCAGTAAGACGCTGACAGCGTCCGTCCACAGGGCTGTCATGAGTGACAGCAGTGAAGTGAAGGTGGTCCTAGTGGTCCTGGTGGTCCTGGTGGTCCCTCTCCTTTCAGCTGACAGCAATTCAGTGGTCAAGTCAGGGGACGGGCGGCCTGCGGGATAACATAAGCAGGATATTGTCCTCCTTTAAACCACTTCCCGGAGATAGTGGCCTACTTGCGAGGGCTGAGATCCTGTTCGTGGGCTCGCTGTTCGTAAACCTCGGCCAATTGATTTCTGCAACCCCTGAAGCTTCCCGCCCTAGAAAACGGTAAGTGCATCACATGACTTACCGACGGTTATGAACTTGAACTTGAATGTGGTCAGCAGAAAATTGGCTGTGATGGTCGGTCCATGTCATTCTCTACAAGTAATATCAAGTCCTATCCGAGGGTCCAATTGAATGTCTCATTGATGCCTAGCTACAAATTACAAAGCGTCCCGACAGGACGGTTCCTCCACTAATTGTATCTCCTGCCACGCTTGGGTGGTGGGGACACTGAATCGCTGTACTCTCTTCTTCTCTTGACAGGCGGCGAAATAGACCGACTATCCCGTCGAGCACCACGTCTCGGAGGCGATCTCGAATAGCTATCGTCTCGACGACCTCTCCTTGGCGGGGTCGCAGAATAGCTATTTCTTCTGGCGGCTTTTCGTGGGGGTGGAGATCTCGACGTGCTTACACTTTGGCGTTTTCGAGGGGCTGCGCTGACAGATGAGGTATTTCTGCGGGTAGGACGTTTGCGAGGCGGGGATCTTGAATCGCTCACCGCTCTATTTCGCTTCAAGGCAGGTGTAACAGAGCGGGTAGCCCTACGAGTATCGCGCCTTGGGGGCGGTGACCTCGAGTAGCTAGAATCTCTCCGGCTTCTACGCGGAGGTGTGACTGATGGTGATCCACGTCTTGTACTACGACGAGGTGGGGTAGGAGATCTTGTGATGGATCTGGTCAAACTTCGACCCCTAGCCCTCTCTTTTCCCTTGGCCCTGGGGGGGCTTCCGGAGGTGGCACGTCCGCGGTCAACACGAGCTCGGGATGGCGTACGCGACCGCGAACGGGATCTAGAGCAAGAGGATCCGGTGTAGGACGAGTGACTCGACACAGAGCTACCCGAGTCAGAGTCATCATCAACCGCTGCAGGTGGAGCAGGTAAGGCAGGTTTGGGTTGATTTTGGAGGAATTCACGCATCTCTTCGGTAACCGCGCCCATGCCGATACTTGTGAAATAGTTGATGGAAAATCTCGTGTTGCGGGGGTTGTCGTGAGGGAAGAGGCCTTCGAAATAAGGTCGCAGGATGTCATCCTTCAGACGAGTTTGCAATTTCGGCATTCCCATTGCTTCAGAGAGGTCCTGAAAAAGGATCTTGATGAAGATACGACTACTCGACGTTGTCTCCTCTTCGTTGAGGTGGACAACTGACAGAACGTGCCATCCAATGGCATCAGAGCTAATGAGGTGGCCAAAGAAGCGAGCGATATTCCTGAGTCGGTTTGTCTCGTATCGGTGAATGGTATCGTAGTACTTGGCGAATGATTGTTCGAAGAGTTCCGTCCAGAGGCGGTTGATCTTTGCGAATCGCTCTCCAATAAGGCCATAGAACTTGGAATAAGTCTTCTCCTGAGAGCAGCACTCGATAATCATCGATGGGAGCTCTGGTTCTTGCCCAGCCGGAAGTTGAACTTTCATCAGCTTGTGACAACATTCTTCTGGATCAATACTGGACATGATTGTCAGGTAAATGGTTCTTCGCAGGTTCACAAGATCTGTGTTGCTCTGATCCTTGATCTCTAGCGCCTTCTCCCCCTGCTTCTCTTCGTCTTCATCGCTGTCGTCGCTCTCGTCTTCGTCGCCTTCTTCATCATCACTACCCTCTCCAAGAATCTCTGCTTTCAATCGTCGATATGCTTCTTCGTGTTCCTCCCATTCTGCGTCAAATTTGAAAATATTAAGCCCATCCTGGACGTCAATCTCATCGTCCAAGGATGTTGTGTGTGTGATTTGATCTTCCTCTTCCACCAAATCGAGTTCCTCCTTGATAGCTGGGTTGTCCTTGTATTGGTCTTTCCGAACTTGGAAAAGGACTTCAATCATGTACTGCACCCGCTTGTCAATATCCGCCTCATGCAATATATTTCTGAACTGATCGAACACAGCCAGAGCGATCGGCTTGTTCATTTCCTCCAGATGTTGCCCTACTTCCCTCGTCAGACCAACTGCGATCTCAACACTATCATCCGTTGGCTTATGGAGGAGCAGTAAAAGGATTTGAGCCGCGACAACCTCGTTGGCTACTTGTTGATTGCATAGATGGGCAATGAAGGTAGTTGCAGAGAGACATACGGCCTTATCGTTTCGCTTGAAGCCCTTCTTGAACTGGTTGATCAGGCGCTTGAGAAGCAGCTCTCCGACCTGGGGGAGTTTGGTGTTCACAATAGCTGCCATGGCCGCGTAGATTGGTGTGAAGGGCAAACTAGCTGCCTGTGCCTTCATGATGCTTCTGCAGAATAGACCCCGCCCTCGGACTAGATTTTCACCGAAAAGCTCTGGCACAATATGCTTGATGTTCGATACATTGACCTTATTGATGAGACCATTTATCGACTTCTTCAGAGCTTCCCATGCCATGCGCTGGTACTCCTTGCTGGTTTTGTCGGTAATCTGTGACTGTAATGCCCTTAATCGTGCTGGAGGAATGTAGGTACCCCCAGAGCGCATCGTCAGGAGCTTCTCATATTCGGCCTTTGCGATCGCTTGCTTTTCTTCGTCGGTTTTGGGTTTTGCGACAACTGTGTCTCTGCCTCGCTGGGCAAACTGTCTGCTCGACGAGGCATAACCATTTCGGTCATTGCGGGGGGAGCGATCTCTGCGGGTCGGTTTTTCGTCGATGTGCCTGTCGGGGTGCACTGCTGGCTGTTCGACCTCCATGGTGTCTGCGCAAAGGGGAGGATAATTTCAAGGCGAGGCTCTCGAGCAACAGCTGCCTCGAGACGACCGTTCCCAGGTTTCTGCAGCTGCAGTCTCTAGATAGTCAAGCAACAGCTGCGTCCGGATCACCAAGGCAGGTGGCGGCGTTTGAATCTGCGATGTCGAGGGGTAGGCGTAGATGTGGTTGTTATGAGGCTGAAGATTTAATGGCGAGGCGGGACGATTTTCTTTTTAGGAAATCACGCTAAAAATCCGGTGGCCTGGCCTGATGCGGAAAGACAGATCGAGGGATTGGAACATCGCAACACCAAAGCCCATCACCACCGCAATTCAAAGTTTCAGTCTCTTGGTTCTGATTCCTCACGCTCCTTTTCAGTCGACTGCAACAATGGTATGCATATTCTGGCAGTTTAATTCAATTCTATGCGCATGCTAATACATCTTAGCTGGACAAACTCGTCGGCCTCGCGATGCTCGTCACCGCGTCTGTCGTATTTCTTTACTACAGTATCTGGACTCTTCTAATGGTATAGCAATCCAATTTCTTCCCCAAGGCTTGTGCCAGAAGCTAACGCATTCAGCCCTTTGTCGACTCGGACCATCCTCTCCAGAACGTCTTTCCTCCTCGAGTCTGGGCTATTCGCATCCCCGTTATCCTCATCCTTTTGAGCTCGGCCGTTGTAGGATCTTTCTTGAGCGTGGTTATGATCCGGAGCAACAGGAAGAGGGCAGCCAAGGCGAAGGCGGCTGGAAAGAAGAAGGCTTAAGGGTTGGTTTATATTTTTGGGGGAGCTTTACAGCCTCATAAAGGGGGCAGCGAGTGGCTGTTAATTTGAGACATTTATGGTTGGGAGCAGATGGCATGGAAAAGGGGCTACTGTATGGATATAACGGCCAATCTGTGTGTAATATACCCGTGTCCTAGCTGGAATGTTGCGCTGGCTTAATACTCGGTTTTTTCACTTAATAGTGTAAGCTTGTGCAAGTCTCACCGTTTCTGAGACATTCATGCTCACAGCAGCGAGTATTGCTAGGTTGCCTTCGTTGCAAAGGCAATGGGAATTAATACTTCAACAACTGGGCTCTTTCCATTTGCCTCTCACAAATACAGCGTGGCCCCAAGTACACCTGACGCGTTGGGCTTGCTTTCATCTGATCACTTCATGCCAGGCTGAGTAGCAGCGATGCCGTGATTATGGTCAGCTGCGAGTCACATTACTGCGTCTTTACGCCTCGAGGCATAGCAACTTGTATTGTGACTGTATTGTGACTGTATGACGAACTCTGTTTTGTCTCCGTGCGGAACTCTGCACTTCGTACCTGACTTTCCCGCGGTCTGCAGCTGCAGATAATCGTCGCAGCATCCCGGCGTTCGGGGGCTTCCTAGCCAAATGCGTCACCCAAGCTGCGCTGCTACTGTAGATAGAGATAGAGGGGCAACCACCTCCCGAGTCTGAACAAAGACCAACATCAACACCTAACAAAACCACTGCAACTGCACATATCGTGCAACCTGTACGGACTTGATATAAACTTGTATAGCACAGTCGCAACTCGTTTTCAATTTCCCTGCCCTCTCCTGAATTCTGGCTGTTCAGGAAGCAAGCGGGGAACCTTCGCGCCCACTCCTCAGTCTTCACGCCTGCTTCGTCTGCCACTCCCAACACCAGCCCTGGAGTGCTCGTAGAGCTTCCAAGGGGACAAAGGGCCCTATATTCCATTTGAATGCCCCCATCACTCGAACACGACAGTATCAATACCTCGAGCGGGACTACCCAGCCTACCAAGCTGACTCAGAAGACATCGCCGGCTGGAGTGCAGCCCTCTGCGAAGAACGGGAAGAAGAATGGGAAGGAGAAGGATTCTGGCGGCGGCGGGGTACTGGCAGCGGTGACTAAAAATGCTACCAAAATGTCGTAAGTATCTGGTTATTCCAAGTCTGCAACGCACCTTGGTGACTGTCTCCGAGCGGATTGCTAACGAACAACGCATAGGACCAAAAGCGCAAAGGCATCTGCAACCCCGATTCAAACTCCAGAGATAAAGCCAGTAGTATCTACGCCAAATGGGAACGGGAATGGAAATCCTGTAACGTCGCCTTTGTTGGACGCCCTATCATCAGCCGCGATAACCCAGTCGAGTACGCAGAATACCAACGAGTGGGCAAAGAACGTTCCGGCGTATTCCAGCTCTCCTAGTAATTTGATAAATCTCGGGGAGTCGCCGCCAACTCAGCCATCTTCGTATGAAGAAAGACTTGCAAGTTTCGGGTGGACAACAAGAGAGCAAAGGGGAATACCTAACGGGCATATTGCATCGGCGTCTCCGCCTACCAGACGCAGACCCTTGAGCTATCAGATGGACGGACATTTCGGGCCAGTTCCTGATGATCATCGATCTCAGGTGTCTTCCTACGGTCGTCGAACATCGATGTACTCACCACCCAATCGTTATCCTCCACATAATCCGCCACTACCTCACCAAGCTCAAGCCCATTTCTATGGTGCTCCTGATGCGAACCTCTTACTTTCTCCTCCAGGACCTGGGCTTGTTCCAGGGGAAAGTGGTTACCATTGTGGCTTTGATAGCTTGATGGTGTCACAGGATCCATCAAAGGCATCGGACAAGGTTCTCATGACTGGTTATGAAGGGGGAATCAATATTTACGCTGTTACCAAGAGGGGACTCAATAAGACTGTAACCCTCGATGGACTTCGAGGCGGTGTTTATAACGCCAAGATCCTGCCATGGAGCATACCAGGGAAGAATCTTCAACCTTCTTCTTTGATTGCTTTGGTAGTACATGGGCCGGTTTGGATGAACGATAGTTCAAGTGGCGATGAGACAGGGCATTCCTCGGATGGAATTTCTGGGGCCCCTAACGAAAGTCTTCGAGGATCCCCGCAAATTCCGGGTGATACTGAAGTCGAGTATTATCAGACTACCGTTGAACTATATTCTCTCAGCACGAAGCAGCACATAGCTACGCTGCTCGCAGTTCCTAAGACTCATACTTCCATTCCAACGAACAGTCCACTATTCAAGGCTCCTCCACCATCAGGTGCGCTTACTATTCGCGCCGACGGGGGCAATGTTGTAGTGGCATCTGGTTCGACTGGAGAGACCTGGATCTTTCGCCAAAATACTCCTTACTCGAGCTCTTTTGGCGACTTCAGATGTATTGGCAAAGTTTGGACAGCTGTGCAGCACGGAGTGTCTGTTGATTCAAATGGCTTGAACGGACTTGCTGATGGGGACTGGTATTCTTCCGATACTGTTGAACGAAACCAGTACAAAGCATCTATTCTGTCTTTGAATGGTCGATGGCTCGCCTACTGCCCATCAGCTCCTTCTTCTCAGGCCTCTCTGCGCGCCTCAGTCCCTGGAATGCCATCCACGGCTAAGATCCCTGGTCTAAGCGCTCACGCTCCGCCTCAACTACCATCAACGAACTGCTTAGTAGAGACCCCTGGAGGCGAAAGTATGGTGACGCAAATCATCCAAGCTGGAACGCAGAAATTCATCGAAGGTTCAGCATACATTGGGAAGCAAATGGGGAAGCAGGGCGCACAACTTTGGAATCATTATTGGAATAAGTCTACTCCAAATCAAGTCACAAACGGACCAACGTATCATCCCCATCAGAACACGGGGCTTCAATTCCCTCCTACACATGGCGTTCAGACCCAAGCGCCTGTCGCCAAAGATCCGGGTTTGGTTTCAATCCTAGACTTAGACTCGCTGTCTCATCACAGCACTACCGCATCGCCACCTCATCCCCTGGCCACGTTCAAAATTCCGCATGGTTGCAGCTTTTTGTCTTTCGCTCCTAGTGGTCTGGCTCTTTTTACAGCAAGCAGCAAAGGCGACATACAATGTGTTTGGGATCTCATGCGTTTGCAGTACGCAAGGTCTTCTTTCTTGAAAGGAGGATTTGTAGGTTCGGAAAGCAAGGGACCTCATGTGAGGCAGATTGCTCAATTCTCTCGAATGACCATCGCGAGAATCGTGGACGTCGTATGGAGTTCACCGCATGGCGAGCGGGCAGCAATGGTGACTGAACCTGGAACGGTTCATATCCTTGATCTACCCGCCAGCGCTTTCACCTGGCCACCACCACGTCGGAGGATTGCAACCCCACAGCCCACTGAATCAAGTGGCGAGTCTGTGGGAGCAGCTATCACCGCTACCGGTGTAGCCACGAATGCGGTAAACTCCCTTTGGACCGCTGCTCGGCCTCTCGTAAGCCGTCGTCGTCGAAGCAGCACAGGGTTGTCTGCCAAAACAATGACTGCACAAGCCGGCCACGGTACACAGGCATTAGCAGCCGGCATCAGTCGCTCTGTTGGAGCAGCGACCGGGCGCATGAACGAGATGCGCAAATCAGCAAGCGCAAAGCTCCACCTCCCAAGCAGCACCACCATCCCATCCAGATCCTGTATCCTGCTCCTCAACCGCAAGCGCAGCGACTCCGTCATCGTCATCGGCGGCGGCATTGTGCGCTCCTACACGATCAAAAACCGGCGCGCCGACCGGCCAGCCGACAAGCAGAAAGCGTCGCGGGGCGCCAAATTCAGCGAGTTCCGCGTCCCCTCGCTACCAAACAAGCTCATCCCCGAGCTCCTGCGCGACCTGAACCAAGCAGCCGACCTAGAGCTTTCGGAAAGAGAACCAGACGAGCAGTGGAAAGCGAAGCCGCGAGTTCAGACGGCCGGCACGGAGTCGAGCATCCCGCAGGCGGAAATCGAGTCGAACGCCCCGTATCAGCCGTTCCATACAGATAGGCGGGTAGCCTTACACGTCTACTCGCACACTCCGCCCTCAGCCCCCTCTCCCTC
>QGMK01001221.1:0-11912 GCA_007825345.1 Lachnellula suecica | reverse complement strand
ATAGTAAGTGTAGCATTGCAAAATTGGGCCCTTGTGCGAGGTGGGCGCGGGGGAGGAAGTTCCGGACTTTACGATTATATATGGGAATGGGCTGCGCAGGATAGATCGTAGTGGAATTGAGGATCAAAAGTTGAAGATGGTTGCAAGGCAGGTGGAGGTTTTGAGAAAGTTGATACCCAGTAATCTAAGCAAGTTTCAATGATCGAATTCACTATAATCAAATACTCTTTGAGGTTCTCAGGTCGTCTATTGCCATATTGCCATTGCTTGCTTGTTTGCAATACAACTATCTTGATTGTACAATGTTTTCCGTGCCGTTCCAGAGCATTCCCAGGTACGCCATTCCACCAGACATATGAAAGCCGTTCCAGGCTATGCAATAGCAAATATCATACACACACAAAAGCAAATCTCCCATCTTGGATCCCTTAGTTGTTTGGTCCACCGCCCCGGGGTCTTTTCCCAGCATTACCCTGTCCTCCAATAGAGCCCTCGGGAGGAGGTCGTTTGAGGCCACCACCTTGTCCCGTAGGACTGTAAGATTGTGCACCAGCATTCAATCCACCTCGCTGCCCCATGGCGTTTCCTCTTCCCCTGCCTATGCTGCCTCCACTACCTCCACGTCCTCCTGCCTGGTACATCCCTCGGTTTCCACGGTTTGTATTTCCACCGCCTCTGGCAGTTGGAATTCCAGAGGTTCGAGCACCGTTGTTTGGTGGCTGGGAAGCCTACAAAGAAGTCAGTTTTGTCCACTAATGCTCCTACGTATAACCAAAACTTACTGTTGGGATATTGCTAGCAGGAACAGAGGGTGCTGTGCCATTTGATGTCGATGGAATGCTTGATGGTTGAGACACTGGCTCCGGAGCAGCCGCAGTAGCCTCGGTCTTGACTTCTGGCTTTGGTACAGAAGTACCATTTGCTTGGTTGGCAGGTTCTACAGAGTCAAAGTTAGTAAGTATGACATGGCTTGGTATAAGATCTGTACCTGTGACAGCTACAGGCGCTGGCGCGGGCGCTGGTGTTGGTAACGCCGGTTTGAAGACTTTGGCAATCTCCCAAACTTCCGAAACCGGACGAGTGGGGGTCTCTTTAGCAGCGGTTTCGACAATTTCAAGCTTCCCATTCGCAGTCCTGATCTTGTTGTCCGACATGTTGAGCCTGAGCACAGATTTCTTCTCCGCCAAAAACACAGCCTGCTTCTGATCCTTCTCTGCTTTCTCCTTGGCTTCACTTAAGTTCTTCTCGAATTCCTCTTTGACCTTCTGGGTTTCAATTTCAAGCTTCTTCTTGATATTGTTAGCAAGAATACCCTTGACAGTTGGGTTACTTGACAGCAGGTCGCGGACTTGGGCATCTGTCAAGTTGGTACCGCCAGAGAGATTGGCTGAGGGCTGCTTTTGGTTTGGGGTTGACGGGGTTGCAGGTACTGGTGGTGCAGCAGTCGGAGTAGCTGCAGCAGCTGCACCGTCGTTGGTTGGATTTGATAGAGCAGTGGAAACCGTGAGTGGAGTTGCAGTCTTGTTTTCCGCGAGCCAAATTTGCTTTTCTTGTTCTAATTTTAACTGGTAGTGGTCCTCAAGCTCCTTCTTCTGAACTTCTTTCGACTCGGAGAGTTTCTTGTTAAGTGCTGCTTTCATCTTGTCAGATCGGGCCTTGAGCGTATTTTCCATCTGCTCCTCAATTTTAGCAGCCTTCTCCTCTTGCTCTGTGGCCTTTGCTTCCGCGGTGGCAATGCGCTCCTCGAGGGCTTGTCTCTCTTCTTCTGGAAGGTTGTTCTTCGGAGTCTCATCGATCTGGCCATCCTCGTTGCCGTCTTCTCCAGAGTGGTCTGAGGCACTGGTAGCTAGCTTTGACCGGGCCTCCGAAGCATCGGCAACAGCAGCATCTCGCTCAGAATTGGCTTTTTGTAGTTGTTCTCGTAGATCCTTGAGTTGAGTTTCTAGAGACACCTTCACTTGAGTAACTTCATCGAGTTGTTTCCGGAGTCCAGCAAGTTCTTGTTCCAAGGCCTCGTTGTTGGACTGCTCGGTCGCAGCCACAGCAGGAGCTTGGCTGGGGGGTGATTGAGATTTAGTTGCCAAGGCCTGGTCTCGTTCAGACTTGACAGTCTCAAGCTCTTGACTAAGAGAAGTGAGCCGCTGCTCTGCCGCAGTCTTCTCACTGACGGCAGCCTCAAGCTGTTCTTGAAGGCCAGAAAGTTGTTGCTGTAGGGACTCCTTTTCTTGAACTGCTGCATCTCTCTCCGCCGTTCTATCCTGTATATTTTTGCCCTGGACACGGGATCTTTCTTTGGCTTGGTCGATGATCTTTTGACGAGACTGCTGCCATTGGGCTTTCTCGGCTTCGAGACCTTCTATCTTCTCCTGGAAAGGTTGTTTCTCCTCAAGTAAAGAGTCTCGCTCTGTGCGTAAGGTCTCAATGGTCTCTTTAAGTTGTTCCATCTCGGCAGGATCGATGCGATCATACTTGGAAATGATATCTTGAGTTCTCTTCTGCCATCGATCACGATCTTCCTGGAGCAGGCGCATCTCCCCATCCGTCGTCTCCTTGCCATGCTCGAGCTCCCTAATCTTGTTCTCGAGAGGTTGTATTTGCTCAAGGAGTTCGTTGACGCGCGCTGTTTTCTCACTCAACTGTGCCTGAGCTTGACGAGCTTCATTGCGCAGTGTGATACTGCTCTCTCGGAACAAATTTAGTTCTGTCAACTTCTCCATGAGGTCTTTGTGCGCAACAGCGTTTCGACCTCCGTCTGCGTGAAGACGGCGTTCCTGGTCGAGCTTCAGCCTGCTCTCGTCGAGTCGGGATTGCGTATAATCAAGTTGTTGCTGCAATCGCTTTGATTCTTGAACTTTCAGTTCGTATTGCACTTCTACAATCTCTTTCTCGCGCCTCAGGAATGCATTGAGCTCTCGAAGTCCATCAGCGGTGCGATCATACGTGGACTCACCACCGCCTGGAGAACCAGCATCGGCAGCATCAGTGGCTGCAGATCGACTCTGCTGGAGCGCTGAAATCTGGGAGCCGACGTTTTCTAGTTGTTGGTGAAGAAGCTTGTTTTGAGCGTTGACGTCGTCCCGTCTAGTCCTCAACTCCTTCAGTTCCTGCTCAAATTGTTCGCGGCGCTCCTCCCACGAGCTTTCGCTCTGACTTAAGGTGACTCGTGCTGACTCGGCGTCGGCCTTCAGCCCCGCAGACTCGGACTTCAACTGATTGTACTCAGCACGTAGATTTTGAAGTAATTTAGCAGCTTCTGCATGCTTCACCAGTTCAATTTCGTAGTCTTGCTGAGCCTTTGTTGCAATTTCTGCTTGAGAGCGAAGATCTTGCTGATGGAATTTGGCTGCTTCGGAATGCCTTGCGTCCTCATTCCTGAGTCTTGTGATCTCCTGCTCAAGCACAGCTTTGCCCTCTTCGACTTCTCTCGCAACGTCGGCCTGTTGGTTCCGTAAAGTGGTCAATTCGTTGTTTGTGGTGGTGAGCTCGGCCGAGATGTCATCAACGCGTTGCTGCAGCTCCCGAATCTTGGAGTCCTTCTCTTCGATGATATGATCCATCTCCTCCCGGTACTGATCTTGAGTGGCATTGAAACTCTGCAGTTCCTCCTCTGAGGACTGGCTGATGGACTTGTACTGCTCCATCTGGCTCTTGGCACTCTCAAGTTCCGACTTTGAAAGGTCAAGATCTCTCTTCAACTCAGAGACTTCGATAGATAATTCCTGCTCTCTGCTGAGCACCTCTTCTGGCGCAATGTTTCCATTGGTTACATCTGATCCATCGGAATTGGCGTTGGCGCGTGGCGTGGGACGTGGTTGAAGTACTTCAACTCGCTCTTCAGCACTCTTCAACTCTATGCTAAGCTCGTCGACCCGTGATTGAAGATGATCTCGAGTAGTCTTTGCGGCTACCAGTTCTTCCCGTACTTGGCTCAAGCTGCTGGCAAGGTCGTCGATGCGCTTTTGGGTCTGCTGGGCGTCATACTCCTTCCGTAATTGGGCTTTCTTGTTGTCTTCAACTTCGTCGCTGAGTTTTCGCTTCGTTGACGACAATTCGGCCTCAAGAGATTCAACTTGGGTCTGCAGTCTTCGCCTAGTCTCGGAATCCGAAAGCTCACGCTCATTTTGAAGAGTTTGCTGGTTGGAAATCAAGTTGTTCAGGCGAGTTCGCTCATTCATCAAGCCTTCGTTGTCCTGGCTGAGACGATCCTGAATGTCTTTCCAAATCTTCTTTTCGGCCTTGAGATTCGCATTCTCGTTGCGCATGCTCTCAACCAGACCTTTAGCCTCGACCAAGTCTTCAGCTACTTGTTGTGTCCGAAGATCCTGCTTAGCAGCCGCCTCTGATAGAGTTTGAGAGCGCTTTTGCAACTCGCTGTTTTCGTTCTGCAGCATAGTGTAATTCGACTGAAGCATCTCATAACGCTCATTCGCGTACGTAAGTTGGCTGCTCGTCTTGGCGATTTCGCCCTGAAGCGCGCCCTTCTCCAACGAAAGCTTCTCGGCCTGCTCCTTTAGTGTGCGACGGTCAATTGAATGCTCCTCTCTATATTGGTCGAAGTGTGCTTGTAAGTCTCTCAACAACACCGGGTAGTTGGCGCTGCCTCCAGGCGTCTGCTCCGTGCTCTGCATCAAGCCATTCTGATTTCCATCAACTGATTGACCAAACATAGACGCTAAGTCGGAATTGGGTGGTAATTGGCCGCGGTGTTGGAGCATGCGTCGGAACATATCTCTTTCCTTGATGTAACTTTCAGAACGGGTTAACATGGACTTCAGCTCATCCTTATAGTTCTCAATCTTAGCTTGAAGGCTTTTGACTTCATCATGGTCTTTCGCGGCTTGGTTTTTGGCCGACACTGCCTCCTCGCTTTCCATTTGCGCACCCAGCTGTCTCGTGATCTTGAGGAGTTCCTGGTTTTGATCCTGGAGCTCTTTGATGCTTCGGAAGACAGTAAGGCGTTGACTGATGAATCGATCGGTATCAGTGAGGCCTTCCAAAGCCTCCTCGTCTACCTCTCCACGGGCTAGGCGTTCTAGCTGGGATCGTTCGGCAGCACTTAATGCATCAATCCCTCTTTCCTTGGCATCCAAATCGTACAATAGCATCTTAATCTGAGCGCTAAGGTCGCGCAACTGTTGGCGGAGAATGTTGTTCTCTGCTTGCGTCGTAGATGACTCGCTCTGAACCTTTCTGAGCTCTTTCTTGGCATGATCACTTTCCTTGCCGCTTTGATCCACGAACTCGGACATTGCTATTACTTCCGCCTGAAGACGCTCATTCTCCGCCTGCAATTCGTCGAATGCAGGCACTTTGGCTTCCAGTCCTCGCATCATGTCGTCCACCTCAGCAGCGAGTCGTTCACTACGTCGCTTTTCATTAGCCAATTGCGCCTTGACTTTGTACAACTCGTCAATAGCCTGCGTTGCTGTGATGGCGGACTTGCGAGTAGATCCTGGAGTGTTAAACTGGGCTGGTGAGCCGGATCTTCCAAACGTCGAACCATTGAGCCCGCGGGGAGTGCCGGGAACAGAACCATTCCGGGGTTGAGAGACGAGAGCCTCGAGTCGATCAACTTCAGCTTCCAGTTCTGAAATCCGATGTTCAGCTTGCTCGCGGTCTTGTCGCTCGGCCGCAGCCTCCTGACGACACCTGCCGACATCGCCAGCTGCATCATCCTTGGCCTTTTCGAGTTCAGCCTCGACTTCCTTAAGCCTGTTTCGATGAGTGTCGGACTGCTGCGTCTGTAATTCCACAAGTCGAGTTGCGCTTTCCAATTCCTGGCGGAAACCCTCTTCAGTCTTCGCAGCAGCCTCTTGAAGCTGTTGGACTTTAGTAAATGACTCTTCGGCCTTCTTTTGGACTTCATCCAATCTATTACGAAGCGCCTGTTCTGTCCTTTTGAGTGCTTCGATATTTGAATTGGCATCTTCGTTCAAGCGTTGGAGTTCAGCAAGTCTTGCTCCCTTCTCCTTTCTGTATTTCAACGCCTCCGCGCTCTTGGTCTTTAATTCACCCTCAAACCACTCGGCATTTTGTTTTGCCAAATCAACTTCTTGCTTGAGAGACTGTTCGCGGAATTTGGCACTGGATGCTGCCGAATTCGCATTCTGCACGGATTGTTGGAGGGCTGTGATCTGTTGGCTAAGCTCTAAGCCCTTCTGGTGTTGCTTTTGTAGTTCTTGGGATATGTTGTCGTTCGCAGTCGTCTTCGATTCCAGTAAAGCAACGGTATCTCGATTGGCGGATTCGAGGGATGCGATTCGGGTTCGTAGTGTTTCTACCTCAGAGGTGGAGGTTGTAGAGGAAGATTTCAGAGTTTGCAGCTCACTTTCGAGGGAGGAGCGCGTGTTTTCTAAGGCGCAAATTGGTTAGTGGAATATCATTTGGTGTTTTTAGAACTTTCAATCATTACCTTCTTCCGTAAGCTTGATCCGCACTTCTTCAACGGTCTTTTGCGCCTTCTCAACACTGGCTTTGAGACCTTCGATACGCGTTTCTGAACTCCGAACAGCATTCTCGAGTTCGATATCAACTCTCAGCTTGTCGGCAGACAACTCATCGTGCTCTCGTGCCTTTGTTGTGACCGCATCGAGAACCGACCGAACGAGCTCGGCCGTGGGTGCATCGAGGGCTGATTTGAGGGTCTGTTGAGGCAGACTCAAATACCCCGACAGGTAGCCGATATCTAGTGTAGCCGCAGCCATGGCTATGAGCAGCTCCTCATGAGGGTTGCTGGCAGTTCATGGATTTGGGGACGGGGAAGGGCGTTTTGTTGTATGAGGGCGAGACCGCGTATTGAATGCGACTTCGAGAAGATCGTGGTAGTCGCTCGAAAAGTTACGAAGCTAGCGATCTGGGGATTCAGCGCATGTCCTGAGGTTTACCAGATTCCGTCCTTTGGGCCTTGATCAGGATGCCCGCGACAAGTCGGTTGTGTTGTTGATGCTCTTTCTCTGGTTCTTTGTAGCTCTGGATTGGCAAACGCACCGTTTAAGGTTAGCTAAGCCTTAGCGCCAACCATCCTTGTTCAAGTTGCGGCGGAGGGCTCGACCTCATTATTCACCTCGCAACTCAACTCCATTCACCTTCGCCTGGTGAACCAACCATTCTTTTCTTTGTTTATTCTATTTACATAGCGCGGTACAAGTAAATAGGGCACCTCGCCATTCTCAAGCCTTGTAGTAAGGCAGCGGTCGCCCAACTGTGCCTGTCAACTTCATCCTGCGAACGCCCTCCACACTCCTTGGACAGTACCAGGCCTGGCGCATTCGAGTACCCGCGCGAGCTTTGGACTGCAGATCTTGCCATAAGGTCTCATAGTCGATTCCCACCCTCGTCGGCATGTCTTCCCACCTCGAAAGGCTTCAGGCGTCCTTCAATAATGGCGTCACGTCTGCTTCGTCCAAAATTCCCAGCAAGCGAACCACCCTTGCACCACTTCCAGATGCGCCTTCCCCAGCACCGTCGAATACTTCGAGTACGTCCAAAACCGAAAAGGAGACGACAAAGCGCAAGAGAGAGCCGCAGCAGACGGTGGTCTTCTCCCAGCCTGCCGTAACTGGCTACGGGAACGAAGCATACACCCAAGTCACCTACGTGATCGACTTTCTGAAGAAGAAGGATGAGCCGAAGACATTTCAAGAAATTTTGATGTACCTCAGCCAAGTCCATGTCGAGGAGACGAAGAAGAAGCTGATCGCTACGATCCTCAAACGCCATGACCGTGTCAAATGGTCGCCAGATCCGCAGTTGAAGGTCCAGACTTGGGACTCGGGTTTCTTCCGTCACCAGCCTATCATCAACGTTCGATCAAAGAAGGACCTGATCACATATCTGCAGATCAAACCAGACGCCCAGGGTGTCGCTGTGAAGGACTTGAAAGATGGCTGGCCCGATTGTGAGGACGCCATCGATGAGTTGGAAGACGAGCATAAAATCTTGGTTA
Source organism: Lachnellula suecica (assembly GCA_007825345.1). Classification (NCBI taxonomy): domain Eukaryota; kingdom Fungi; phylum Ascomycota; class Leotiomycetes; order Helotiales; family Lachnaceae; genus Lachnellula; species Lachnellula suecica. The sequence continues at coordinate 3,967 of QGMK01001221.1, read as the reverse complement.
CCCGGACGAAGAAAGACAGCCATGCACGAATGGTGTGGGTCAATGATCCGTCTCTCGTCCACAAGGTCGATTCCGAATTCCAAATCATGTGGCACAAGACAGAGTTGCCAAGTGTCGACGAGCTGGTTCGAAAACTTATGGAGGCTGGTCAAAAGCCTGCCAGTGAAGATCCGAGCAAGCGTGTTAAGGCAGCCCCCAAACCAAAAGAGAAGAAGAAGAAAGCTCCACGGAAGGGCGGCAAATTTACCAACTCGCACATGGCACATCTTCTCATTGACTATGACAAGCAACGGAGATAGATCAGAATGTTTTACGCGGTCGAGATCTGGTGGCATTTAGAGGGATGGTTCAGATCACCAGGCGTTGGGGAAGTTGACGGAGACATCTGCTTTAGCGATGGCGTTAAGGTTTTGAGGGTCAGAAAAGTATTGGGGCGCAAGTAGCTTGACAAAGTGTCTACCTTGTGGGATGGGCCTACATTTTCGAGTAGCTACTGCGAGAGACAAGCCCCTCTAATCCACAGACTCGACCTTCATGGCCTAGGTTTTGTATAAAACAGTGACAAGTATACCTTCATTTCGGTAAGATCAGGTAAGTACCGCTTTTCACTATTAGTCTTTCATGTTCAGTAATCAAATCCATATCTGGGTAGCAAGGAATAATAAGTAGATGACTTCCTTATTTCTTTATTCATTCTCACAAGAATTCCACAAGTCAAATAACCTTAATGAAAATCATGAAATCATTCTCTTTGGTAGCCGGTGGGCAAGATGGGGCGTCATTATCAATGCGGACTCAATATCTCACTTTCCCAATATCCTCACGTGCCTTCACCCCACTACGGCTGCCCCACCTCCAACTAATGCCACCTTACCAATCGTCAACGACTCTTTCTTTATGCGGCCTAGATGATTAGAAATCATTAGCATCAGCCTTACGCCGCAAACAACGAGCACGACCTTATATCCGATCACTAATCCCTCAAAATCAGTTTACTTTCCCTCCTACTAAATCTTATAAAGTCGCATATTACGCACGACCTCAGCACTAGAGCTCTCCCTGCTCCATCCCCCTTGCATCGTTACTGTATGCTCCGGCCCACGCTCCGCAAAATGACCCAATTCAACATCGAAGTTGTCAGCGATACCGTTTGCCCCTGGTGCTACGTCGGGAAACAGAAACTCGAGAAAGCTATCACGGCCTACAAAGCCCAACACCCAGATTCTAACGACACATTTTCCACGACGTGGATGCCATTCTATCTCAACCCCGGTGCTCCCAAGACCGGTATGTCATTCCTGAACAATATTTCAATGAAGATTGAAAATGCTAATGGGACATAGGCGTTGATAAAGCGGCCTACTACAAGACTAAGTTTGGCGAAGACCGCACAGCGATGATTTTTGAGCGGCTGAGCCAGGTGGGCAAGGATACGGGCATCGCCTTCAAGTTCGGCGGTAAGACGGGCAACACACGGGACAGCCACCGTCTAATACAGCTCGGCAAATCCAAATCGCCCGCCGTGCAGACCCGCGTAGTCGAGGAGCTCTTCTCGGCGTACTTCGAGAACGAGGGCGACATTACCAGTCACGAGATCTTGCAGAAGGCGGGCGTCAAGGCTGGGCTCGAGGAGAGCGAGGTGAAGGACTGGTTGAAGAGTGATAAGGGGGGCAAGGAGGTTGATGTGGAGGTTGAACAGGCGCAGTTAAATCAGGTTAGTGGGGTGCCGAATTTCACTGTTCAGGGGAAGTATGAGATTGGTGGTGCGCAGGACCCGGGCGTTTTTCTGAGGCTGTTTGAGAAGATCAAGGCTGCGGAGGAAGGAGTGAAGGCGAAGGCTTAGAAGTGTATGGTCCGGTCCAACTTTAGATCGGTCCAAATTAGATTGTTCCTGCATTGCTTGCATGTCAGTTTCCTGCGAGCTCTCGGAAGTTGTTTCCCTAGGAGTGTTATTGTGGTCCAGGAGGAGAAATGATTTGCTTTCCAGAATTGTTGTCTACTTAAGTATTCTTATGACAGCTTTGTATCATTAGTTTGTCGTTGGCGTCGTCAGTCCGGTCGCCAGAGCCAGTAGCCTGTTCCCTTTTTTGTCCTTCTTTCAATTTCTTCAAGCATTGAGATCTCCAAATTTCCCCAAGAGCTACATCCGTGACGTTCCTTCCACGGGTGTGAAGCATTCGATAAGACGGCACAGAAGTGACGAAAGCTCGCCACATACTTATCCCCATCCCTCTGCACAGCTGCAGAAAATTCCACGCAGCAAATTAAGTGCCGAGCCCGCTCTTTCAACAGCCGCTTTACAGAGACGGAAAGTGCATCGGAGAGGTTTGTGTTTCGTCGATAAATGCCGATGTGGCAGGTACATGCGGACTAGTTGAAAGCAGAAGGTCGAAAGAGCTTTGGTATGAGTTACGGCAGCTGCGATGCACAGGAGACAGCACCATTTACCCACGCCAATTGAAAGCAGCCTATGAGTATCTATTTGAAATATTCTTTGTAAAATTGTAACTTGAAGCAACGCCGCTCTAGAAGTTGAGACCTGCTGAAGATATTTGCTGAACGTTAGTGTGAAGAGATCCGCTAAACAAATCGGGGAGGAGAATGTATCCACGTACATCGTCGTTTCCTTTTTTATCTGCTGTATTGTTATCTTATCCCTCCTGTGTTCTACTTTTGATAGGAGCATTGTAGTTGCAGTTCTCGTAAACGCTTGACGCACCGCTGACCTGCAGCAGCTGCCTTGCACGGCTCGGGGCGCGCCCCCCATCAGGGCAAGTGACCCAAGTAGCATTGCCAATACTATTGTCAAGGGGGAACTTCTTATTACGAGATAAAGGAAGGTAGATGTTCATCTCGATCAACTGCACGTTGCAGTACCATGACGACGTGCAGTTGCACGACATGCATGGGGAAAGTCTCCGATGGCTAATAGGTACGATCAGCCACTACTGCTTATGTGGCGGTATTTGAAATTATTTATTGAAAGAGATTTGATGATTTGCCAATAGAAGACACCGGCATGCCGTACCCTGCGTCCGTCGGCATGCCGGCAGGCCCCAATCTTTTACACCGGCAAGCCGCGGTGATAAGATCAACAACTGCTAGATATAATTTCTGGACTGACGCTCTGATGGGGGATTTTTTTGATAGTGATACAGTAATACGCACAGCGGTGAAGTCTCAGAAGTGCCAGCCGGCTTCCAATGCTCAATACGTTAGCGCGACTTGAGCCCGCGGAGGGCAACACACAGGCCTCTCACAAGGATTTTGTCTAAGTGAGTTGGTGAATTCTCGTTCTTCATGAGATATTCACAGCAGTAGAAAATCTCTCCAACCCCTTTCGTAAAGACTTGCACGAGGTAAGCGATAACATAGTTTTTAGACCCAGGTGACCCTCACTTCTCGATACAAAACATTTCTTCATTACATGCACAATCTACCCCCTCAAAATACCAAACCTCACCTTTAAAAAAAAAAACCTGTATGACAGCAATACCACCTAAAGCCTTTAACCCACATCCCCCATATCAACCTGGCTTATTCTCGGCACCCACCACCCACTGACTCGCCCCCAAACCGCCGCATAGCGAACCGCGAGTAATCGTTTCGTTTCAGACCCGCAGAAACTGGCGATGTTTGCGAAGCACTTGACGTTGCGAGCCTTACATTATTCACACCAATGTTATTATCATGTAACAGCATTTCAGGGTATATTTGCGCACTATTATAAAGTATTTCTGCAAGCTTGGACATGAGTGAAGCATAACATACTGGGCGTAACCGAAGCCGAAAGTACCGAAAGTAGAAGAGATTCCTGAGCAGGGAAAAGTTTGTTTTAGGACACTTTATTTGAACGGAAGGTTCAAGGAACGACCTGAGAAACTCTGGAGAAGCTTGCGTGGACAGCGAGAGGTCACGATTAGGTCTGCACGCAGAGCTTTGATTTGTGCACACCCCGTTATACTAG
>QGMK01001220.1:0-11936 GCA_007825345.1 Lachnellula suecica | reverse complement strand
TGGGTTTGAGGGGGGCGAGGGGCAGCCGCACGGAGGGCATGAGGAATGTGCGTAAGAGGGAGACGGCCATTGTGGGTGGTTGTGGTGGAATGGCTGGATGGGTGAGTGAGTTGCTTGGAGGTTTACTTGGAGATGGATTTCTTTTGGGTCTAGCGTAGGATCACATGACTATGACCATTTTCGGTTTTGGTGAAGAACGGGCTTCCATGTTCCAATACTTTCTAAGCACTTGTATGAAATGGAGTTTTGAGTAGGCTTGTTTCAGTTGGTGAGGCAGTTTAATTTGTATCAAATAAAGAGGGATTGAGGTGAAAACTTCGCCAAATATCATACTGGAACTCAAGAGTTGTATAAAAAGTCACAAGCACAGAGAAGTTGATTTGATAGGTTTGCATTCTCCACTCTCCTATTTATAAGTTTCTCCGGGCATTCACTTCCCATAAACCACCGATTATCCTACTGTCAACCCCCGAGCTCTGCCCATCCATCAAAAGCCCCTGTAAACATATATCTCATCAAACATCCACCAACCCCTCAAAATGCCAGCACGAAGCCCCTCTATGTCCCCTCCCCTTCCTCCTCCATCAAACATTTAGTACAAGAAATGGGTATATAGAAATGAAATGATGTTTAGTGTGCCATGGTCCTTTTTCAGAAGCCAGGCGTGTCGTAATATTATTAGAGTTGGTTCTCAAACAGCTAATAAGCTGGAGGTGTAATGTTCAGCGGTGTATCGAATGCAATACGGTGCTATGCGAATCATAGGTCTAGAACGTAAGGGGCGTGAATCTGGAGCACGAAACGAGAAGGGTCGGATTTTATGTAGAAGCTGCTGTGTTGCTGAGAACGGCGATTGGACTTCGCGGCCGAGGCGCAGGTAGAGAGAGTTTTCTTCGTGTTGAAGACGGGCGAAAATGCAATAGTGCCGTAACTCCAAATCCAAAATAAACACCATCATAAGCCGTGGAAATTAAAATGCATCAAGTGAAAGAGCGTTCACATGACAGGCCCAGTAGAGCCGGTTTCTGTCGAGCCGTCGCCTTCGATAGTCTTTCTCCAGTGGTCCGGCATGCAGACGCAAACCAGTGGGAACGCTTTGATTTCACCACTGACGGCTGGTGATTCATCCCTACGGCCAGACGTGTTAGAGACTCCGCTGTCACGCTGCGCACTTCTTTTGGCGTCCCACTCCTCTGCTCGCTCGTCGATCAGCACTCCAGTTGCCCATCCGTCGTCCCAAATTCCCACTACTTTGAGCATATCACCACGTTCCAGAGCAAATTCATCACCGGCCCGTGGTTGGTACGCCCAAAGGGTAGCGACCTTGTCACCAGGATGAATTTCGTCTGACGAATAATAGTCCTTGAAAAATGGCAGCTGTTCAGACTGTTGACTGGCCACCCCTACCGGCGACGACAGATCGCCACCACTTGCTGAATGTGGAGATTGTTGATCTTCGAATCCAAGTGCTGAGTTACTCGAGAGCGAGCCCGCACGGCGTGCAGCCTGTGGTGGAGGACGTAGGACTCCTTGATTGTTAGAAACCGGGCTATATTCGTCCGAGGACGATTGAGATTGATGCCTTCTTGTACGTCCAGCTGCGTACCCAGCTGCCGCACCGGCTGCGGCAGTCGTAGCACCATTAGCATTTCCTCGTGGAGGCGAGTCACCCGAGTGCCCCTCTAGAGCAGACATTCGTGCAATCCTGCCTCCTGGGAGTACTTCGTAACCTTCTGGGGTCGTTGTCGTACCGACCGGATTATAGGCCATGCCGGTTTGCCCTTTTCTTGCGGGCGATGGCTGATTAAAGACGCTCCCATTTTGGCTGCCACGCCTGCGGCGCAAGCAGAGCACAAGAAGTAAGATGAGCACCCCAATGAGCACCGCTCCGACAATCGCTCCGATAACAATACCAGCAATTGCTCCTCCAGACAATCCCTTGTTCGAGGAGTTAGACGCGGCGGAGGTGGATGATGCGGATGTAGAAGCTGAGGACGAAGACGAGGACGTCGGTGAAGAGGTCGCAGAGGATGTGCTGAAGGTCATGATAGCTGTAATCGTGGGTAGTACTACCCCAGCGCATCTCTGTTCCGCATTGGAGTTGTAACAGCACGTGTCTGTGCTGTTTTGTCCTCCCGAACCACAATATTGACACAAGCCAATTGTACTGTTTCCAAATCCACAATTCTGATCCTCATTTACCGCCCCATTTATACAAGTACCACTCAACGAGTTAGCCGGCAAGGCGCAATTAGTAAAATCGGCCCTGATCTGGGTATCGGCACTACTGCTTGGGTTGGAGCAAAGTGCAGTGTTAGCAACAATGATAGCTTCACTCTCTGCATAGTCAGCCTGATTGATGTTAGCACGAAACATAATTAATGGCCCGGTATTCTAGCACTTACACATGTGGCAGCGCAGACAGGCTCCGAGTCTGTATTTGATAGGCCACAAGCTGTCTTGGAGTTTTGTATTATTGCATTACATATTACAGTGGTCGTGAAGCGTGCGTACAGGTTTGTGGTGTTCGTTAAAGTGATGCCTCCGCAGCCGAGAAGCGTTTGGTACCTGCATTTTGTGTTAGGAATGCGGCGATAACGTGGGATTGGACGAAAGACATACTTCTGTTGCACGTAGCTTGTGGAGACATATGAGCTTAATTGCTCGTCAAACGTCGTGGTACTCGAGACGTATTGCAAAAAAGGACTAGAATGTTTCTGTCAGTGCTGAATCTCCAACGCAATGGTGAGAAACATACAAAAGCCCGACGAGCGTGCTATCGGTCGATATCGACGAGGCGTTGAACGCAGGACACTGAGTTGATCCGCTGAGCGATATACACGTCTCTGCCATTGCAGTAGGAGCGGCGGCCAGGATTGATAAGAGGGTGGTCCTGGTGTTGAGCCCCATTGACCGTTGTTGTTTTTGTCTGCGCGGACGGTCTCCTTCTCTGCTCGATGCCATTGCCGCTGCCGCAGCTCGAACGGGTTCCGACGACTCTGCTATATCGTTGAGGCTCGCATCGTAGGAGGACAGTATCTGTGTTATGGGTTCGTGGCCGCGGTCCGCAAGTTCCTCCCTCATGTTTCGATTTTGCGTCCTCCTCCTGATCAACTCATCTACGCGCGCCTGGATCCGTCTTCGCGCGGTTGATCTTTCTCCTAAATTACCGCCAGTACTTCAATAACCAAAAAGGCGCCCGGGGTAGAAAAACCTCCGACGGCGGAAGAAGTGAAAATGCAAACGAGTGACTGTGGTTTCTGAAGGAGCGTCGTGGAGCGTATCGAATGGAGGCTGGAGGAGAAAGAAAGCGGGAGGCCGGGCAGTGGTCGGCGTGGTGTTGGCTCGCTTCGTTTCGGGGGTTGCTGAGGCGGTTTGCAGCAAAAGGGGAAAGCGCCAGCAGTAGCAGTAGCAGTGGTGGACAGTGCAGAGCGTAGGCGTCTTAGAGGTGTTTTGCAGGGCCTCTCCTGGTACTTCGTAACAGGGAAGCGCTGACCCGCAAAACTAGGAATTTTGGACCTTTAGGGGAGTTTCGGGAGGGCTCTGAGCCTCTAACAGGACAAGATAGCCCAGGCACAGGCACAGGCAAGGTACCGCCGTGGAGAGAGTTAGAGAAGATGGGGCCCGTAAGATTATTTGCAACGGGCTCGACGGGGAGACCAAAGTCTATTTCGCTGTAGCACTGTAGCAGCAAGCTTACAAGAACTTGCGAGTTGAAGGCTCAAATACCGTGCAGTAGTAACAGAGTAGGCCACTGTATTGGGAAAGACTTCACTAGCAATGTGAGCACAGCAGCGGGCGCGGCGTCGTATCTTTTCGACGGCGGCAGCAGCTTAGAGCTTATTTAAATAAGTAGGTACACCAGGTACTCACTGAACATCGAGATCTTTCAGCGTCCAGTCGCAATCGCATCTTTGCCTGCACGCGAATCTGCATCTGCTGCATCTTGCATCGCATCTGCATCCGCAGTTTTTTAATAGAACGGTCTCTTAATACTCTGGAGACGGCTGAGATGCAGCTCTCCCAGCTTTCTCAAAGCTGGGCAGCACACTCATCTGAGACCCCCTCCTTCTCCTCCGGCCTCTTCTTGAAGCCGTCGCTGAGCAGCATCCACGAGTGCCAGGGCGGACTTGGTGCGTTTCCAGCACTACGATTGGTTTCACATGGGGCATGCTCCCGCGCTCTCCCATCTTAGGGTTAGCAGCGCATGTGGGAAATGAGGGTCCCAGTGCGCTGCAGCAGGAACATCGACACAGGCGAGCCAAACTGCAGCAAAACCATCCATATCCAAGCCAATATTGGTAAAGCTTCAAATGTGTTAATAGACACTACCAGCCCGTCCAATTGGCCAATCGTCACGGCATAAGACGTTGAGTATTATGCCCTGGATAGCGTTTTGTCAGAATGCCTGTAAGCCAACTACCCATCTCTGGTGCATGGAGATAACCTTTCCGTTCCCGAGTACCGTACCACAGTTTTGCAGATGAGGATGAACTGATGGCCAACATGGCTTAAAACTTTCTTTCGCGACCCCTGCCTCCATCGAGCCAACAGAAAAAGCACTCTGCTATTCCGGGATTTGCAACGTAACGTAAATCGCCCATGATTGGAAGGCGTCTAGAAGCCCTGCTGTTCATCCAATCATCCAATGTTTGCTTATTCCTCGTCTCAAGCAAAATATCAGGCTCTCAAGCTGATGCATCAGTCATTCTTCCAACCAGGTCCAAAAGCCACACAGCCTCTTCTTCATTGGAAACCACTTCTTCCCCGCATTTTCATGCGTACCGTACCGTAATCATTCACGTTCCCTGAGTTCATGCCAGATACCCATCGCAGTTCGTTTGGAAACTGCATGTTCTGTTCTGTTGGCACATCAAAAGCCTTATTTGAGACCGTGATTTGGGAAAGCTATTTTATGCACTCATGCATGAATCGCAGGTTCTATCTGGGGTGCAGCGCAGTGCAACCTGCCAGAATTAGCGGTCGAGGAGGCCCCATTTGGATCTCTCCAAACCCCCATCAGTCCGAATCTTGCAATACTTCAAGAACACTGCCGCAAGAGTCTCTGCTCTCCTCGAACACGCGACGGCAACAAAAAGGGCGCCGCGAAGTTTTTGTACACTTTTTCCCAGCGGGTTTTGCTCAAATTGCTTCATCTCGAGGTTTGTCGTCTAGTGGCCAGGATTCGTCTCCTCCGGAGATGAGTGCAGGGTAGGCGCGGCTGACAGGGGGTAAATACCCGACACGCTGGGCTTGATAATAATAGGACGCGATTATCGTTTGATCATCCCCAGGCCTGGCGAAATGTAACGCCTTGAAGTCTCAAGGCTTGGACGTTTCCTCATTCTTCGTCCCGCGCTCTGCTTTTGACTTGTTTTGCGATCTAAGCGGAGAACAGAACAGAACAGAACGGAAAGAAACGAAACGATCGCTGGACGTGCAAAGAAAGCTGCTGAAACTTTTCAGCCCGAAGGATTGGATGCACACCACCACGTGAGGTCACAAGATCGCAGATAGGAAAAGAGGCTTGAACGACTACAGCTGAGGCAATTGAGGGTGTCATAATCATCTATCTGAGATGCCGTGTCTGGAAACTTCCAGCTCTGTTGTCACGTTGTGCACACGTGGACGTCAAGGTTCTCCCCAGCCCTATGTTATCGTCCCGCGAAGGATGCGATTTGATGCTGAGGGAGGTTTGAGCCTTGTTCCTCTTGTTGCGAAGCCGGGTTCGCGGTTTGTTGCCATGTTGAGACTGCGTGGAGAGATTGTGGAGGTCTCATTTCTAGCGCGTGTTCCCTTGCTTTGCGTCCATTTATTCACTTTTCAATTATTGGCACTATATCACAAATACTCAAGAGGCGTATTTTATCCCTTTCGCAGTTCATTTTAAGGCTTCACCGCCTTGATCCTTTCGCCAGTGGAAGTGAAAGGAGTATTTTGGCCTCCACTATTTCATTCGTGGGACGTTCATATGTTTTCGTGATTGTTATCTTAGAATTCGCAGCCAGAAATTAGCCACTTTGAAAGTGGGAAGAGAGAAGAGCATCTCGTGAGAAAACGATGTGGGGAATGTTTGTTTCACACCGTCTATCTGCTCATTCAGCTTGACCGGGCTGCTATGGAGGTTTTCTAGGCATTACAATACTACGCCCTGTGGCTTTTTTCATAGGAAATTGGAAGTTGATGTTCCTGTCTTTCCTACGTATAAGTGATAATGACGGGTCAGCCTTGCCTTTGAAATATGGCAGTCATGAACATTGCATGCTATCCAAGTGTATTTTCTCAAGTGTTCCGCATTGTGCGAAGTATTTCTGTTGCATTCAGCCGCAGCTTGGAACATGGGATAGTGCTGCTTGCTCCACAGATCATAATTACCTTTCACGCGCCCCCGGGGTCCCGCCTACAGGCTCGACATTAAGTAATAACCCGGCCGGACAGAAGTCTTCAAAATCCGAAGTAGTTTCTAAGCATTTGTCAATGAGGCTTTCTCGGTCGGTGTCAAAATGGACACCAAGAGAAAAAGGTCAAAGCGTCATGTCTTCCCCAGTATCTCTACCGGCATTTTTGAGCATCGCGATGCCCGAATCTCTCTTGTCGTTTGAAGATGATGCTGTCGCGCATTGTGGCCAATATTTAAAGCTCCGAGACGCTCACTCACCACTCTTTTCAACCCGGGCGGGAGATGTTTTGCCCTTATCTTGGAATTAAAAGTATCAAATTTGAAGCAAATTCACTCAAGCAATGCTACTCTGGCCCGGAAGTTCAATGTCCAAGCGTTGTTCTTGTGAGGGGTCTCTCTCCTCGTTGAGAAGCCGCAAGAATTGTCGAGAGAAGTAATTTCAAGTCGAAACCCTCCCGCACGCACCAATTAAGATTCCTCTGGCCCAACTATGGGGAGAGACTTCGCCACAGCCCCCTCCAAATTGTGTCCTCAGGAGCTTCACACAATTCCACACAAGCTTCTTACCATTTATTGACAGAAAGTGGAAAGCAGTAGTAGCTGCCAGAAAAATATCTTCTTGATTGACAGGGCGTGTACTAAATGTCAAAGACGCAGCCACCAAAAAGACAAAGTCCTTGGGCTTGCCTTATGAGCCAGCCGCTCAAACCAACCAAAGCATACTTCTAAAGTCCTCATTTGGCAGGAAAATATCAATAACAGGCAAGGAGATGTCGACTTTTTAGTGATGGAATGGGGAGATTTGTCCCTAAGCGGCCATCAATAATAATTCCCCAATTACACTTGCGGCCCCAGGCAATTGGAGGTTGGAGGGCATCTCACTCCTCTCTGGAATCAATGGCAAAGTTCAAGAGGCATTTTGATACGGGGAGGAGCATTATAATGATTTTCTTTGGGGGAGATAGCTTAGGAACCTCGCCAGAAGCTAACGTCGGCTTCATGAAACCGAGCCGGCTGCTTCGGATCTTAGATACTTTCACTTATTCGGAGTTAACAGAAAACTTATTCAGCAATGCGACCGTTAGCTAATACATAAGACTTTTCAGCAATGGAGATGGAGATATGCTATTTCCAGTCCGAACTTGCATGAGTATGCTTGGCAGGTGTTGGCAGTCAGAACTCTATCTTTGTGCTGGGTCCCGCGTGCAGTAAGTCCGAAGGAGTAACCAGGCTATTGGTATGTCCGATGACGATGCGTCGGGCGCCTCTCATTGGCCGAATATCTATCAACCACCTTGTGAACCTTCGACCGGAACAATATGGCGCGTCTGCGCCTTCCAAACTATACTGCTAACTCGATTTCTGTGGGGTAAGTGTAGTGGACGAGCCCAGCTGCTCGGAACTAATGCAGGGCCCTGGAACTAACGACGGGGACGGGGATAACATTCGAGAGCTGTAGACCCAGACATGAGATCATAGCCGTGGGAGGGGTAAAGTATAAATACAGCTGGAGGTGAGTACTTTTTGCCACAATTTCGTACTTTATTTCCTCACCAAATTTGCTCTTCTCAAAATCGCGTACAACACTTTTTGACCCCAATTGAACCTGAAATCAAATTCAAAAATGCCTTTCCCACCACCCCCTCCAAACAAGAGACCTCTCGGCACCTATCGCCTGCTCGCACCCAATGCTTCAGTTCGAGTATCTCCTTTGTGTCTCGGTAGCATGAACTTTGGTGATGCTTGGTAAGCCCCCCCCCCCAAACTCCAAGTCAGAACAACATTGACAGATATTTTCATTGCCCAGGCAAGACTTTATGGGAAAATGCGACAAAAAGCAAACCGAAGCAATCCTTGATCACTTCTACGAGGCCGGCGGAAACTTCATCGATACTTCAAACAACTACCAGGATGAGGAATCCGAGAAGTGGATTGGAGAGTGGATGAAGAAGAGAGGAGTTAGAGATGAGATGGTTATCGCAACCAAGTTCACAACTCCTTTCAGAGCTGGAAAGGGTAACGATGAGATTATCATCAACACTGCTGGTAACGGTACTAAGTCATTGCACGTATCGCTTGAAGCAAGTTTGAAGAAACTCCAAACCACATATCTAGACCTGGTACGTAGACTCCATGGTGATTACCTTGCGACCACACTAACATACATCCAGCTCTACGTTCACTGGTGGGACTTCACAACCTCTATCCCAGAGCTCATGCAATCCCTAAACACGGCTGTGACCCAAGGAAAGATCCTTTACCTCGGTGTCTCTGACACACCTGCCTGGATCGTCTCGAAAGCCAACGAATATGCCCGCCAAAATGGTCTTCGCCAGTTCTCCGTTTATCAAGGCCAATGGTCAGCCGAGAAACGAGACTTCGAACGGGACATAATTCCAATGTGTGCCGCAGAGGGCATGGGTATTGCACCCTGGGGAGCTTTGGGCGGGGGGAACTTCAAGACGGAAGAACAGAGGAAGAACGCCAAAAAGGGCGAGAAGAGAGATATGGCAGGGTTCCAAGTAAGCGAAGCAGCTTTGAACGTCAGCAAGGTTCTTGAGAAAATCGCTACCAAGCACGAGGTGCAACTTACGTCGGTGGCCCTGGCATATGTTATGCAAAAGACACCTTATGTTTTCCCCATCGTTGGTGGACGTAACATCGAGCACTTGAAGGGAAATATCTTGGGTCTGTCCTTGCAATTGTCTCCGGAAGAAATGGAAGAGATTGAAGGAGCTAATGCTTTTGACATTGGGTTCCCTCACAACTTCTTGGGTGGACCTAAGGGTGCTAAGAGCCCCAACGATGTTTGGCTTATGTCCATGGCCGGGCATCAGCAGCACGTTGCATGGCCAAACCCGATTGGCGCTGTTGAGAAATAGATATTGATGAAGTGTTTGAATGTATAGAGAGAGAATAGCATCAACATAAAAATCACAATCAAAAATTGGTGAGATCTCGAAGAGTGGTGAGATGAATGTTGCAGAACTCTCATGCTTGAAATAATAGTTGGAAACCCAACACTTGAAATGAAAACCCCCAGCGTCTGGCCAATAATCGTACTTAGAATGCCCGGCTTTCACTTCCTGTAATTAAGTCCAAATGGGTTTTACTTGTCAGTCTCCCGTGGTAATGGTATGGACTTTCGAAGAGAGAAGGATCGAGTAGGGATGAAAGGAGCAAGGCCGGGATCCAGATATACTTACCTGAGTCTTCACAGCAATATTCCTAGGTTATCATTTCCTTTGGATTAAATATGAAGTTCAGCTTCGGCTTTTTCCATGTGGATAGAAAATAAGCACTTACTCCCCTGTATGAACACCTCGAATAGGGGCGCGGGGCGGGTTTCGGGCCGCTACTAGCGTATCTTGCCCCGTAAACAATAGCCTTGTTGCAGGTATTCACAAGGCTCCTCAAACATGACCTGGGATCCAACCGCGAAAACTTTTGATATAGCTGTATTGGCCAGATTTTCTCCAGCTCATGACACGTTGCTTTCTGTCAAATCTCCGTCCTCGCCGCTTTGCGCAACTTGCGCCAACCTCGAGTAAACGTCGAGGTTCCGGGAGATACAAAAACACCGCGACTTGCCAGCTTTCGCAATTATCCAGCAACACAGAGCACACGTAGCACCAGGGCCGACAGGCTTGCTGATATACTTCAAGATGGACCAACTATTCCGTCTCAAAAATACAGTCGTCGACTACCTCTCCCCTCTCGCGAAGCGCCGCCGAACAATTGGCCCAACACCTGCGACACCGACCAGAGACAACGACGCGCCACTGTTTTCCAACTCCGACCCGCAAGGAGCGCGGCAGCAAGCGGCGATATTTGGGAAGATTAGGGACAAATATGAGACCTCTCCCGATATACAAAATTCGCGCAAGCGGGGTCGCTTCGAATTCGAGGACGAGGGATCGGGCATTTCTCCCAACGATTCCGTGTCTCAGTTCAGTTCTTCAGAACAAGAGTATGATAATGACGAGGATGTGGGAATCAAAATCGAAGAAGCGGATCTCAATGAAATCGAAGACGATCTTGGCCAGGAAGAGGACGAGATCGAAGAAGAGGATCTGGATGCGGCAGCCCAAGCCAAGGTCCAGGAATACCTGGAGAGACAAGCTGAGTTGGAGTCGAGGAGGGAGGATATCGAGAGGGTTAAGGCGGCTGGGGACTGGCATGCTGATGAGCTTTTCCTCTTTGAGAGGCTCACAATGCGCAGCTTTGAGGAGTTGGTTCCTTATAACTGGATGATCGACTTTCCAACTCTTCCTGATATAATCTTCACCGATGATCCTGAGAATACTTTTATCAACTACAATTGCAGTTCAAGTGGCCGAGGTAAGTCTTTCAGCCACATTTTTATATTTGGTTTCTGACCTTTTGGTAGGCGTCAAAGCATTACAAGAACTTCTGAAGCTTGGATCGCGTGTTAGGGAGAAGGTTGCTGCTGGCCGCGAACCTGAACAGCTGATCGAAAGAGAGATAAAGAGGTACATTGACTATACTGAAAAAGACGGTGGATTCCACAGAACACGGTTCATTCCAGTAATCTCAGTCGTCAAAGCTCGCCCTGGACAAGAAATCGACTCGATCACCAAAGCCATTACTGCTGAAATGACCTTTCTCGCAGAGAAGCATCGCGAGAGTCTGGGCTTCAGTGCTGACAAAGACTTCGAGCTTGATGCAAACAAAAATGCCCCGCCGCTCTTGTACGGAATGATCGTTGCCCGCACCATGGTAGTCTTTGTCACGCTGGATTCTGCCAACCCAAACGCTAGTCTTCGACATATTCTTCATTTCGACTTTACGGTCAAGAAGATGGATGTATGGAATGGATTTGCCATTTCCATCATGGCCATCTGCGCCAGAAACTACACCATGGGCATTAAGGATGAGTTAGAAATTGATGACGACCCTATCAGCGATCCAGATATTTGAAGTTGTCGCTGGTAGCTAGCTTTATGGATCTGCTGGATATGAGATGTTTTGGGCTGGCATTCAGGGTTCCTTTGGTCTAACGAAACGAATGGTATGACGATTTGCTGGATATGATTGGTACGGATTTCGTTTGTTTTTACTTCGATTTTGAGAAGCGTTCTGAGATTGGAGTATGGAGGATTCAGGGGAGTGTTTGTTCTTGAAGCGGAAATACCCAATACCCACAGCTGGTGCTGCAAATAAGCCCAGCTCGGCACTCTTTTTATTTCAGATTCTACGAGCCCAGAATATGATACCAGGTACATTTTGAGACGATATTTGATGACTTCACTCATATGAGCTCTTGTGACGATGAATGCAATGACTGAGACGAACTGTTAAGCACGAATATACTCTACACGAAACTTAATGATATAAACTATAGAATAGACATTAAGGAAGGATTTTTACTGTCTGAAAAACAATACTCATAATTCGTCGAAGCCATTTCGCAGTACAGGAGCTCTCCGAGCCCAACCGACCAATCACAGCGATCAATTTCTCATGACCAAAATCAAAACCCAGCTTGCCGAACACCCCAACCTCAAATTCCTCC
>QGMK01001219.1:0-11939 GCA_007825345.1 Lachnellula suecica | reverse complement strand
GGCGAAGAGGTGGCGGACTGATTGATCTTTCGAGTGTATTTAATTTGCGTTTCTTGAGAGTTTGAGATTGTAGAGACATTCTGGATGACGTCTGGATTTGTGAAACGTCTTTTTGGAGTTGTAGGACAGTTCGTTTGAAACTTTGAAAGGAGATGTATGGATGACGTTGAGATAGGCGAAGCAAGGTAAAGAACACCATCAGGGGCGCATTAGTTCTCAAGAAACACCCAAAATCCCGAGACTTTAAGTTAAATGCCATTAAGCCTGAAAAAGTCTATGAGCATGATTCCTAGCCGTTATTCTGCGCAGATTGAACTGCTGAAGTCGTTCTGTTTGCAATCACGTGAGCCCGGCCCCATTTGGAAGGTGTAAAGCGGTTTGCCCACGGAGACGTGATATACAAGTAATTACAACGAGCTAAAGAGCCATCATTAGGGTATCAAACAACCCAGCAGGTATCTAGTCCTCTACTCAAACAAGGAACATGCGTTGCGCATTTCTCCCCCTCTCCCCTGTAACAGCATCCAGCTTGACAGCCACGAGCGCGCACTCCACACCCCCCTTCCCATTCCGCGCATTTTGCACCTTCAGCCTCCACTGCCCCGTCTTAACGAGCCAAGTCTCATCTGCCATTCCGACAGCCATATCTATCCTCCTGCGTTTCGCGGCCCGATGGTCTTCTTCGACAGCTGAGCTAGCGACACTGCTACCTTCGTCGCGCTGCCATTCCTGCCCGTCCAGCTGCACCCAAGACTGGTCTTCCATAATGACCCTGACATGGTCGCCCTCATTCAGTGGTGTATTCCCCGGGCTCGCGGGCTGCGAACTCGCGCCGCCTTTCTTCATCAACAGGCCCAAGGGTGCTGTTGTAGGTAGGTTTAATTTCGTGGCAATGACTTCGAATAACCTGCTGATCCTTGTTTTGGCATCGCCGAAGAACTCGGCTCGTACTGTAGCTGTTCTGGAATTGAAATGTAGGATTGTGCTTTCTTCTCCTATTTCGAGAACGAGTTCGTAGGCTTTCGCGTCTACAAAGGGCCGTGCGTAGTTCACATATCCGACGAGGTTGTTTTGAGAATTGTGAATTTCCGAAGTAGCTGACGAGGCCGGAGGTGAGGAGGCAGGTGGATCGCCTACTACTGAGATGCCAGACTGTCGGACATCTTCAAGTCGTAGTGTTATTTCGTCCTTCTTGCGGGCGAGGTTGAAAGATATGGAGTGGCGGATGAGCTTCTGCTCCAACCCTTTGAGATGAAAGTATCTGCAATCACGCAGTAATTCTGCTCGATGAGCTTCGTTTTTGATGTGTAGTGGGGAGCCGCGTAGGAGGTTGAGGAGTTCTGCGAAGGTATCGGCGGAGCGGTTGGGCACTGATGGTGGCATGATGGACGGCGGCCGTAGGAGCCCATCGCGGTTAAGCCCGGGGAATATTTCTGTTGGTGTGGAAAAGAAGATGCCGAACCCCAAGGAGAAATAGTTTGGGCTATTACCGGGATCCGAGAAGAGCTCGCGGGGTATTTGGAAATCTCGCTGTCCGATCGAGATGAAGATGCTTTCTTCGTAGAGTTGGGATATCAAACGAGGCACTATGACCATCAAAACTGTGCACAACCTGCAGAGCTTGGTATTACTTACAGCTGTAAAATTGGGCATCCGCAAACAGCTTCACAAAATGACTGCCGTCTCTGGGGGCAACATGATAGCCTTGTAAATGCAGCGAAATGTCCCTGAATGTCACAGGGTCTCTGTCGATGTACAGCGTTCGTATGGAGGCCGAATCGTCGCCATTTTCTTCGGCCTGTTTCAGCTGGCACTTGAAAAATTGGGAAAAGTATGAGGGTGCTCTTGATTTCTTAGCCTTGGTCCACGTTCAGAAAGAGATCAATGAAGTAGTATTTACCATCAGAGCTAATACTAGCCCCGCTTAACCTAAACAAATCACTCCCAATCTGTATAGGAAAGACTCTTTCATGCGGAAGAATTTCCGGGATATCTGTATTGAGTTTCCTGGCCGAGATGACCGGATCTCGTAGAATGCCTGGTGGGTTCGGAGAGACCGTTTTCTGGATTTCTTCCGGCGAGAGAGTTATTCCAGCAGTGGCAGACTTCTTCCTCTGACTGCCGCCTCCCCCACCATTCGCCATGGCCATCGTTTGTCTCAACCTCTGCCCACCTGCTTTCTGGCCTTTTTCTCCGGATTGCCAGCCAGGCTACCACTTGCTGTGCTCCGCTGCGCCGTGAGATGTGCTCGCATGTGATCGGTATCACTCATCAGTTGACGCCCTGCTCGGCGCGTACGGGAGGTCGTCGTTACAGCGGCCACTCGTTCCCCGTCATCTAGGCATCGCGGTGACCGAGTGGTCAAATGGATCGTTTGGACGATGCAAGTCTAAGGCTCAAATCCAGAACAAAAGACAACGCATCGAAGGTGAGCCGTCCGGTGCATAGATGAGCGATGCTTGCTCCGCCTCGAAATTTCATTTGGGGGTTGCAGTTGGGCTTGAATCAGCGCTAAGCCATTTTCGGAAACATTCCTGGCGAAATGATATACATATCACGTGAGGAGTCCTTCCTGCAGGCATACAAGTTGTTAAGCAGCTTGGGGGCGTCAGCGGCGAGGACGTTTCGTGATAAAGGGGGCTAGAAAGGGTGCGGCATGGTCGGCTGAGCTTATTGTCTCAATTTGAAAGACGAAAGGGGGCAAAGGGGCGAGAGGATGTTGGGAAATATGTGATTGATATTATTTTGCCGTTGCAGAACCTGCTTGTCATCCGCCACTAAGCCCCCAACTCGCATCACAGAAAGTAGGCTACGGCAGTGGCCGCCAATACCATGACCAGGGAACCCGAAATTTTGGTTGCTCCGCTATGAGTTGCAGTAGCGACTGGCGTACCTGTGGTCGATAACCCTGTCGTTGCAGATGCCGAACTGCTTGTTTTGGGGGCAGCCCCAGCCGTTGGGGTCGTTCCATTCACGGTTCCATTGGTCCTCGAAAGATTGGCGTAGGTACAATTCGCATCGTATAGATAGGGGTTCGCTACATTCGGACCTGTAATGTTGTTGTAGGCCAATCTGATCAGTGTATCCGCAGAACTATCATATGATGGCCACCCATAGTTCGTCAGTCCATTGACAGGGTCTTTTGCAAAAGCTGCCCATGCCCCACGCATATAAGTGGCTATTAATAATTCTTCTGGGGTGGAAGCCGGAGGCATGACATCGAAAATAAGGGCCAATTCGGACGCATGGTACGCCCCGGACTGGGGTGATAATGCTAGATTGGGAAAGTCGCCAAAGTATCGATAGCGCCATGTAGGGTTTCTTGCAGATATGCTGGCATTTGCACGGTTGCCAGCTGGGCAGGTGAAGCCTTGTAGAGTCTGCTCATCCCAGTACGAATCTGGATACGTCGATCCCGCTAAGGCAGAGGTTGCTCTGAACAAACCTGCCTCATAATCATTACTTCCAACGAGCAAGGGAACGTCGGCCGGTGTCCGTTCAGAGTAATTAGACAAAACCACTTCTTCATCAATAGTTGGCACAAAAGCACCCAATACGCTCGCACCAAGGTCAGCTGGAATCGCATCCAAAATTGCCGTATAGTTCTTTGATCGCATGCAAGACAGAACAGACGAGGAATCCGACAATGCGTCACCGCACCCTAGCGTCGCAGTAACATTGAACCAGGCCATAGCAGATGTATTCTTCGAGACGGGTAGACCCCAGCTGAAAACTGTCCCTGATTCAGAGATGAGACCTGATACGATTGGGTCCTTAGCCCAAGCGTATGAATAATAGTCGAGAGAAGCACCTCCTGCAGACTCTCCGAAGAGAGTGATTCTTGAACTATCACCTCCAAAGGTCTCGATATTGTCACGAACCCACTCAACCGCGAGTCTTTGGTCAAGCAACGCCGGGTTACTCGGGCCGAGTGGATTCCCTGGGAAGCCCAGGATACTCAAACGGTAACTTGTTCTCGTTAGCAATGCATACGGTAGATACTAACCCGCAGGGCACAGGGGGGGACATACTTGAAAGACACGACTACCACGTCTTCCAGCTCGGCGATGTTAGCTCCAACGTATAAAGGCGACGACGAAGATCCACTGTTGAAAGCTCCCCCATATATCCAGAGCATTACAGCCTTCTTTGCCTCGCCCGTCTGTGGCTTCGTCCATACGTTCACATACAGGCAGTCTTCGCTATACGTTAATGTTGAACCACCCAGGTTTCCCAAGAACTGTTTGCCCAAGCTGGTAAGATTCGCAGCTTGGGCGGCGCCCGCCGAAACAATTGAGTTGAAGGCGCTTTTGCTTGGACATGAAGGACCCTGCCCACAATTGTCAGCTACCGATCGTTGATAAGTCCAGGACCAAACTTACATATGAAGAACCATTGTGCGAGGAATTGCCGGCATACTTGACAGGCGCAGCAAAACGCAAGTCTCCAATTGGTGGCTGTGCAAAAGGAATACCCAGATATTCTGATACTTGTGACCGGTTCTTTGCGGCATGACCACCGACTAGGCCACTGCTCGTGTTGACGGTCTGTCCGACTGTCCAATCTGCGGCTCGCTCCTGCCGGCCGTTCGGCTTTCCAGTGCAGACGCAAATTGCAGCAACGAGGGGAATTATAATTGAAAATTTCATTGTGTACTAATCGAGGTGAAAGAAAGTCGAGAAAGGGCGATGTTTGTGAGGGAACGTCAAGAAGTGTAGTAACTTAGAAGAAAGCTGCAACCAGTGTGGGACATTTGGGGAATGGCAATCCCAAGGTCTACCATTATACCTTTCTGTCCTTCTACAAGTGATTGTTTAGTGGTAGAGCACGAATGCCGGCTCCCGTGATCTCAGAGCCACTGCAGACCCAATCGATATACCCCTCAGATGTCGAGCCGGTATCCGGGACTCGGTGCAACAGGCTTTTCAAATCACTTGATATCCTCAGGCGACCTTGTCGCCAGTAGCTAGGCAAATTATCAGCCAACTTAGCATGATCAAACTTCACCAAGCATAAACGTATAATAAATCAAAAACGAACAGAATAAGTCAAAATGACGGTGAAGACAATCCTGAAAGGTATAAATTGTGCCCAGGTTTCGGCCACGTGCAGCCGATATGTAAGAATCATGGCGGAAGCGTGAAGAAATCATGGACCCGGCAGACGGGTAGGTACATATGTATCGTTGTCGCTCACAAGCTGTAAGTTGCCGTTATGTGGTGTTCTGTCTTTGGGAGGTGAAGTTGATAACTGGGGTTTACGTGCAGAATATAGGCCGTGCACACCCTCGCGTCGGCCGAAAGAGGGCTAAATCGGGACCACGTGACCATATATCACATCCAGCGCAGGCTTCCAACCTTCTCCGAGCAGCTATCAGGGTAAGAAGTCTCACGCCGTAAGGTAGTGCAAGTGTACATAACAAGTGAACGGTTCGATAGTTCAGCCAATACCTGTTCAACCCTCCACTTCTTTCGATTTCAATGCTCCCCACGCTGAGTACTCAAGAGGCGCGCGCTCCCTTTTGTTGTCTGGAAAGACTGGAAAGTACAGTAAGAATCCTTTGACAGGATCGGAAACGTACTTGAAAGCTCGTCAAGACAGTCTCTATATACTTGTTTGCCACGGTTGTTTGCTGCCAAGTCTCTATTGCGACATATTATTGCTGCAGGGAACCGGCGTTAGACAAGATCTCTGCTGTTGGCGCTGATGGGACGCAAGAAATCCACCCCGGGAATGAACATTTTCTTCATATTCTGGCCAGTCTTTTTCGAGTCTGTTCATGTCTTTGGGCTTGCATCAAATGCCGCCAGCCCATTCTCGCACTTTTGAACACGTTTACATCACGTGATGGATATACGCCCAGCTTTGCTGGAAACTGCATAGTTATGTTGCACGGCATTTCTACCCATGGATGATCGGTGCAAGAATCTCTGTGTTAGTGTTTAGGACCTGTTGTGGTTCGTCAGTTTTCAACGCAGAGAAGACGGAATAGTGAGGCAAACTGTCCTGCCCTTACGATTGGTGGGTTCATGCATACGCTTAGGCCTCATGAAAAGTGAGGCTAAGTTATACCCACCATTCAATTTTCAGAAGCCTTAGTAGGGCCGTCCTACCTCCGTTTTCTTGAGCCTGTGCTCCAGTAGGTTAAACTTACCGCTCCCCGCATTTTTGAGCTTCCTCGTTTCATTTCCTCTGCTCCGTCATTCTATGTAGCAACTGTAAACATTTTGAATTGAGTTTCCGCTGGCCATCTATCCCTCGATGTGTTTCTGAAAGCCAGACGTTTTCTCATTGTATTCGTCGTCTCGTTGCCCCTTCCAACCTTTTATTTTCCTCGGCACCTATCAGGATGTCATCAGGCTTCGGCATTTCAGATGTATATACGCTAGTTCAACTTGCACTATCAACATACGATGGTGCGAAACGAGCTTGCAGCGAACATGACGAACTGACTCGAGTGATGCGGAGTCTATGTACTGTGGTGGACCACTTACAATCCGAAATCTCGAATCCCGATACCCTCATACACAAAGCTAAGGGCAGTCGTCGGAAGGAGCTCAAAAGCCATATCAAAAGCTGTGAGAGACATGTCCGGCGTATCAATGCCGTCTTGATCAAGTTTAACTCCATTGCCGAGGCGGAACGGCGCGGAATGCAACTATGGCAAAGAGTACAGTTCTCAAATGGCTCCGAAAAGAGTGTTCTTGAAATACGCCAGAAAATATCAACATACACCATTGCCATCTCCATGTCGCTTCATTTACTGTCTGATGGCTCTCACGGTCGGGCTGAGAAAATGATCAATCGGCAAGGAGTCGAGATGAAAGGGATTAGGGAGTCTATCAACCTTATTTTGGCGAAGACCAGCTCAAAACATGAAAGCCCAAAGTTTTCAGACGGTTCGCAGGACGGTCTTGCTTGGTGGGCAGACTTTCGGCGTCATTTGATCACTCAGGGGTACAAGAACAAGGTCATTTCCAGCCAAAAGGATCTTATCAAAGCCTATGTGAGAGAACTTCACGATAGGGGTGTGCTGAAAGCAGCGACAAGCTACTCTCTAACATCACTTGACCACTGCCCCCCGCCTGAGAGAAGAGTCGAAGCGGCGGATTCTCCGAAACCCCAGACTTGTGTGACCGGTACTCCATGTCCGGTGGAGCATATCCACGAAGATCAGAGCCCGGAACGGATTTTGTCGGAACCCGTACAAGAACATGGTTGCTCAAAGGAACGCCTTCAGGATACAATTAGTGGCAGCGATGCTAAAGACGATGATTTATCAAATATTCCGAGTGCTATCAACCATGGGATTGACAAGGCCTACCAGGAAATCAATAACAGCCCGCCGGCCGCCGCAAATGCCTTCGTGGCACCAGTGGACGAAAGCACTTGGCCGGTCCACCAGTCCCTCCCCACAAGCTCGGAAGTCAAATCACCAGCTCTCTCCCCATTGTCTCCCTCTGAGATGGAAGTCGAAGCCGATAGATGGAACCAGACACCTGTACCGAGCATTATCCCCGCACCTAAAACAACATCTCCACCCCAAGAGTTCGACCTGCCGCTCTTTTGCCCTCAACCTCGAGCAATGACTGAAGTCCCAAGTTGGATCCTCAACGACAACTTCTCGACAACTTCAAGTGGCAAATCAAGCTCCAGCTCCAGCTCGAGCTCGAGCACAAGCTCTAAATCTAGTTCAAAGTCTTCTTCCAAATCGCGCTCGTTCTTTGGTTTCAAACTGGCTCCTAAGCAGAAGAAGCGTTCACGCTCCCCACGAAAATGGACACCACCACCCCCTCCACTTCAGCCTCCTGCGTGGATACCCTCTCCTCCATCTCGCACCCCATCTCCATCTCCATCTCCCGAACTGCCGCCTGCGCCACCAGCGGTATATACGTATAGCATACTCCCGAAAGGGTACAATGTGGCTGGGCTTGGTGGTTTCAAGAACCAAGAATATTGGTCTCAGTCGGAGTCTTGGGGAGCTAGCGGGGTTTCATTACCACATGCCGAGTGGTAGGAGAGCAGAAATTCGTTGGCCCTCGAAGGGAGGATTGGTCTTCGCACAGTTGCGCCCAAAGGTGTTGCGTTATCAAAAATGACCAACGGTAACTTGTAGCAGTGAACTGGAGTTTCGGATCATTTTGTATCCCTTATTTGCGAGGTCGATTTTGTAGCACTAAAATTTCATAATATTGTTTGTAACATCAAGGCCATAATAATCAGATTGCTTCTCGTGCCTTAATTATGTGTTACTTCCCGGGGCACAATTAAATTCTTTCAACTCTACCATTTCAAGACCAGAGTAGTTATATACCCCAAACCTTACTCATAAAGAAATAAAATAGGTCTGGGTCACGTGGTATATTGTGTTTAAAAAGAATATAAACCCGTTCTTTGGAAGATCGTGGTCTAAAGGAATGATATTTATGACCCGATTGATACAGCCTTCTTGAAATATATTCTTGGACCTCCCAAAGGGTTGCCGGCGCACGTTATCGTGACCATGCCGTGCCCCGCTCCTTCGTGTCAGCATCTTTCCAGACCCGTAACACCTATAAATAAAACAACTTGAGTATAAAGTCCCGCCTTTCAAAAACAAGACCGCCTTCGAAGATTTTTGCTCGCCTTTGGTACGCCCTCACTGAATCCGTCTCACGGAAGATCAGCCTCCTGTTCGGCGTTCGCGGCACCTCTGAATATGGCACGAAGAAAGTCTCGGCCGTGCAAAACTTGCAAGTGATTGGTTCCCCCATCCCCTTTTTCTGCTCCAGAATTCTGACTCTTGGTTGTGTGTAGGATACGCAAGGTCAAGTGTGACGAGAAATGGCCAGCCTGCCATCGATGCCTCTCTGCAGGTCGTGTCTGTGATGGCTATGGCATTTGGGGAGGTGGTGGACGTCCTGATAAACCGTTCGATCAGGCCACTGCCAAATCTACGTCGAGAATACCTTCCCCTACCCAAGGCTCTTTGGTCTTCAAACCAAATGCCACGCCCGAGGAAGGGGCTCATTTCCAATGGTTTCGCCAACGCAGCGTCCCGAAACTCCCGGGAGTCTTCGGCTCAACTTTCTGGGATACGCATGCTCTTCAAGCCAGCTCAAGCGAACCGGCTGTGCTTCATGCTATTATAGCTCTGAGTGCCGTCCACAGGAGAGACGTGTTGAATCTTGATCGATCACGTGCCAATTATAGGCAAGACAAGGAAGAGCGTTTCATCCTGATGCAATATAGCAGGGCCATCAAGTGTCTGCAGCCTCATTTGATGGCTCAAAGCAAACAGTCCTTGCGCATTGCCTTGATTTCCTGCTTGATCTTTGTATCTCTGGAGTTCCTCCGTGGCAACTATAAGACCGGCAATATCCACCTCCAGAACGGTCTGAAGCTAGTGGACAGTAGCTCTACGTCCATTTTGTGGCCTTCTTACGACGCCCTTGATCAGTGTATCATGGAAGCTTTCGTCCGGCTTCAATTCCAAGTTCAGATGTTTGGACAGAACGCCGTCAAGGTTAATAGCCTCGAGGAAATCCTAAATTTCGAGCCTCCTATCCCTAAATTCAAAGACATGGCACAAGCAAGACACAATCTAGAGACTTTGTTGAAAGGCATCTTTGAACTGAGCCACCTACGACGTCACCCAGCAGAATTGCAACCATCCGTCCCTTCACGGGAACTGCTTCAGGCACAATCGTGTATCCGTGCTGAGCTCGAAGCTTGGTTCCGCGTACTCCTGGCCTCAATTGACCATCTAAACGTCCACAACAATTCAAAAGCTGCTTTCTCGTACAAGTTTCTATGTTTATATTACACCATGGCTGGCATTATGGTTGAGACTTGTCTCGAGACGGCGCGGGAACACGTTTTCGGGACACACACCAGCAAATTCGTCTCCATAATAGGTCAAGCGGTGGATATCAAACATGCTGTTGATGCAGCCGAGCGTGACTATGAGTCGCATAGTCACACCTTTGGTTCGATCACTGACATCGGCTGGATCCCCCCACTTTATTACACGGCTTTGAAGTGTCGCGAGCATCGAATCAGGGTTCATGCGATCAAGCTGTTGAAGTCGACCGTACACAGGGAAGGTATTTGGGATTCAAGGCTCTCAGCTTTCATTGCGACGGAAGTGATGAAGATGGAAGAGGGGGATTATTACAGGGGCGCCCAAATTGACGACGACTTTTCAATTCTTGAGAAACCAAGACTCGAGGACTTGGTCCTGCCAGCCCTTCCGGAGGTCTGTCTCGTTAAAGATGTGGAAGTGGTATTGTCAGATGAATATACGGAAGAGGTCCAGCTGGTTTACAGTCAACGAGGAGAAGACTGGAACTGGCAAACCACCTCAGTTAAGCTTGACATGCATACAGTCATTTGACATAGTCTACAGATCGTCTATCTTCACTTCCGGCCCTCATCCCAGAAACCTTTCTCCGCCAAGGTCACCGAGAACAAACGCCGCTAAATCTCCTGGCCTTCAAGTTCCCCCTCCGTCCAGTCCCACAGCTCATCCGCCAACTTATCGCTATAAGCCTGCACACTGCCCTTCCCAGTCACTCCAACCGGCTCATAATACTCCCCATTCACCACACCCCTCGCAGTGCCCGCCCACAGTTCCGATTTCGCACCTTCTTCCACAGAAACCGATATCAAAGGCACAACAACCAGTCGCAACATAGTTATGAACCAGCTGCCTCCATTCGAGCTGAACAGTCCCGTGTGGATATCTCCTGGATGCACCGACACCGAGGTTATCTCGGGGAAGTGTTTCGCCAACGCACGAGCGTAAATGAGATTCGCCAGCTTGCTGTGGCAGTATTTGTCTATCGGCGACAAATTCTCTGCCTTATTTTTCATGCTTTCGAAGAGGAGGTCTTTCTTTCCGTATCCATGTCCCGATGAGCTGAGAGATACAGTGCGTACATCAGATCCGGGGATGGAGGCTGTCTTGAGCAAGAGAGGCTTCAGCAGCTTGAAGAGGAGTGCGTGGCCCATGTGGTTGGTGCCGAACTGTCGCTCGTATCCGTCAACGGTCGTGACGGCCGGGCCGCCCATGATGCCGGCGTTCATGTAGAATAAGTCGAGACGCGACACTGATGCCAGGAAGGTCTTGGCTGCTTCCTTGACGGCTTTGAAGGATGACAGGTCGAGACGCAGGAAATGCACCGCGACGTTTGGCGAGGCTTTTTTAATCTCTTCTACGGCCGCGTTGCCTGTGTCTGCGCTACGTGCAGCGATCCATAGCTCTGATGGGCTGTGTTTGGCGAGATCTAAGGCGGTTTGCTTGCCTAGACCTAGATTGCCGCCGGTGATGAGGATGACTTTGCCAGCTTGGGATGGAATATCCTTAGCTGGGTTGAAAGAAACACCTTTAGCCATGGCGTAGCAGTTTCCGAAGCCCAATATA
Source organism: Lachnellula suecica (assembly GCA_007825345.1). Taxonomy (NCBI): domain Eukaryota; kingdom Fungi; phylum Ascomycota; class Leotiomycetes; order Helotiales; family Lachnaceae; genus Lachnellula; species Lachnellula suecica. Next base: position 535 of record QGMK01001219.1, on the reverse strand, counting down.
GATATATGTTAGGAGTATGTTTCCTGGACGGTTGTGATGATGGCCGATATCAACCAAGTAGGGTTAACGAAGCATCAACGACCTGACGGTCGACTTTATATCTCGTCGCGGGAGCCCGTATTTGCAAGGGCGTGGAGTTAATGCAACAATGACCATGTTCCAAACTCCTTTTCGCTCGAAATCCTAGAACAAACAAATCAGCGAAGAAACACTGCGAGGGCAGGATCACTGGTGTGGATACAGGATGAAGCTGGCCAATCACCGGGTCAAATCTGCGAGCCGGCCAATCAAGGGACGGAATCTGCGAGCTGGCCAATGAGAAGGTAGGTATGCGATGGGGATAACCAAAGTCCATTATTTGAAACTCATACCGAATGATAAATATTTGTCAGAGCTTGCAGAGTTGACACACCACTTGAGCTCTGATACTTACACCACCTGCAGCCAAATGAGTTCCTCAACTGTAATCTAGGAGGGTCGGATAATAAAAATAAAAAACGTTATATATATATATATATAAACCAAGATGATATAT
>QGMK01001218.1:0-11944 GCA_007825345.1 Lachnellula suecica | reverse complement strand
CCCCACTTTCTCACCCCACGTCACAATCTTCACCCCCCTGTGTGACTCCCACTTACTTCGTGCAGATACAAACTCCCGTCCGCCTTTAGGTTTACCTGGCTATGCACAGAACCCAAAAATGCGGAGAAACTCATGGTGTGGTGAGAGGTCGAGCTCTTATCTGGAAACTTTACTCAGCGCGGCTTCACGACTACGAAATCTATGTGCTGTTAGACTTGCGGTGTTGAAAATGAATTGTGAATAGTTTTGTGAACGAGGTGTCAAATGACAGCAACTTATTCCTTGACAGCAACTGAACAACCCCCACAACCCCAAGATGATTGCTGTCATTAGACCAGACCGCACGCGGGAGCACTCTGAACGATGTTACCTTGCAGTAGGTATAGCACAACGAAGTCACACCAACACCATACCGCCTCTTGATCCATCTTCTTATATTTCCTTGCAGGTAAATATGAGCGAAGCCAAGCCAGACAATAAATACTCAACTCGCAGAAACAACAACTGCAGAGAAGTCCCACTTTTAGCAATGATCACACTAGGATGTGCGTATAAGGCAACCCAGCCTTCCTTGCAGGAAGTCCAAGATCAAACACAAGCGATGAGCACCCTTCACTTTCGCTGGCCTCGTATCGATAAAAGAGTTGCTTGTCACTTAGCACTATCTCACTCAGCGGGAGACTCTAAGCTTCTGTGTACAAAGAAAAAAGGCGGGATGGGAGAAAGGGATGCACGACTGAACGACTGAACGAAACAGATGACAGCAAAACTTGACAGCAAACCTAGATCCCAACCCACTTCCTCACCTCTCACATACCCAGCAGAAACCCCATGGTCAAAAATCACGAAAACATCTAGACGTGTTTCGTGCAGCATCACACAAAACTCCCCATATTGTCCTAAATTTCAGGTCCATTTTCTGTTCTTGCAGACCAGAACATACTCGAGTACAAGACTGGTATTAAGTACCCATTTTGTTACCCAGCCTAACCACACCCTCAGCCGCAGACACAAGTATAAAAACACGCAAGCCCTCCTTGTGGAAGGGCCACAAGCCGGATTTTGAAGACAAAGAATATACCAGGGAAAGCATGCAGGCGATACTCCGTGAGACCTGCAGTACAGTCATGATTTCTTTTGGAAGAAAGTACGTACTAAGCACTGCATGAGTATGAAGGGGGATGAAGAAAGGAATAGCGAATGAATGAACAGAAAATATTGACAGCAACTCGCCTTTTCGCCCTCTTTGCCAACTCTAGGGGAAAGGAAGCACCTGCTCAACCTCTCACAAGGCTCTCCCACTCGCACCTTCTCGCGAGCCAGCGACAACAATTCTCGCGCCCCTGCTTGTTGCGCGTGTAGTAGGCTTTTTCGTTATCGACCAAGAAACCCAACTTCATCAAAATAAATATCTCTCCTCCCTCCAGAGACCCGTGTACACAATTTCAGTGAATCAACTTTCAATTCAGCTATAAACACCGATACTTCAATTTCCTTCCGGCATGCAGAGACTGGGGTAATTACAAATAAAGAAAGATGCTATGCATTTCATCATGCTTGCGAAAAGCAAGCAATGATAGTAGGGTAAAGGGAAAAAGAAAAGTGCGTCTTGTACATGGTTAGATAACCCTTCGTTGCCCCCTCCCCGCCTCCGCAACTTCACATCGTCCCTCCATTCGGTTTGTTTCGCCTCAATGCTCTCGCTCCATATCGCTCGATTCGCATCACTCCTCCATCACGAACTTCCATTCGTGATGACTCCCTCGGCCGGACTCGTTGGGCCTGTCGATTTCTTCGATCTCAAGGTAAGGGGGAATGGGTACTCATCAGGATCTTCCTCCTCTCTATTGAACAATTAGCAAAGGTTTGTCATTTGACAGGAAAATTAGACTTACGGCAACTTCCACGCAACGTAATCCTCCGTACTCAATCCCTCTCGTCCCTCTTGCAGACTGGCAAAATCTCCAGGCGTCATCATACCGCTGCGGTCGCGAGGTGAACCAGGAACTGAGAATGGACGCGAGATCTTCTGCTCGACGCCCGGGATGAAGTCTTCTTCCTCTTCACCCTCAAAGGAGGCAGGGTAAGCTCTCCTGAGCGCAAGTTGGCGGGCCTTGACGTACTCCATTCCCATGCGCTTCCAATCCAGTAAGTCACTGAGACGCTCGGTACGGTTACGTTGGTTGATGCGCTGGCGACGTGACTTGCCGGCGAAGTCGTACATGAAGGATGTGAGTTGGTTGACCGAGTCATCGACACCCTTCATGCGGCGGTCGACAATGTAGATGCCGTAATCGGTGGAGTTCTCGATCAGCTCTTCCATGTAGCACCCGAAACCTGAAAGGTTGGTCGTAATGCTGGGAACACCCATAACTGTACATTCTGCTGGGGTGTATCCCCAAGGTTCGTAGTAAGAGGAGAAAACACCAAGATGGGTACCTCGAACGAACTCATCGTAGTCCATGGGCAACACTGGGTTGGCGGAGTTCAAGAATTCGGGGTGGAAGACGATCTTTACACGGTCTGAAGGGTGGTTGAATAACTGAACTCTGCGGATTTGGTTCAAAATTGGGTCCTCTGCATCGTTTGCCATGTTGTGGGTGACAATAGGAGGAAGACCGTTTCTCTTCATGGCGAATAACCGTCTGCGGAGGAGAATGCGGTCTTGGCTGGTGATCAGATCCTTCTCATCTGGCATAGCCTCTCCATCGTGCCACTTGAGAGCGCGCTCAAATATTCTCTTTCCAACTCCACGCTCAATCACATCCACGGTGTCGCGCAGGGACTTGATCACAGCTTGTCCCTTCAAAGCCTCCACTGTCAAAGATTGGGTCTGTGCTGGCATGATGATGAATGCGACAACCGTCATCTTGGAGCCGGAAGACTTCAGTCGGTGGTTCAACCGTGCCAAAGATTCTATAAACATATCGACACCCTTATTTCTGTACTCGTATCGGCCGGCAGTGAAGAAATAGAGGGTATTTTCGGGATCGAAGTCGTTGTGTCCGTAGAAATGGCCTCGTACGAAATCATGGATCTTCTCCTTAGCTTGCTGATGTAGATTTTGAAATTCGTGCATGGCAGAGAATTTGGTGACATTGAGACCGTTAGGAAGCACACCATCCGGCTTGCGCTTCAGAAGATGCTCGCTTTCGTACGCAGTGATATGGGAGACCGTTGTGAAGACATCGCAGGAGTGTGTAGCTGCTCGCTCAATGCAGTAGCGGTGGTAGATACCACGCTTTCCAGCCTCAGCATCCACATCAAAGTATTGTAAGTTATTGTAAAAATCGACTGAGCCAGCGCACAGATATCTTCCGAGGAGGGTGGCATGCGTAGTGAAGATCGTAGTAACATCGATTCGGCGCTTTTTGCACAGGGGAAGAGCTACACCGGATAACCATTCGTGGAAGTGAGCAATGACTGCCCTGTTCTTCTCGTGCGCAACAAACTACGGAGAGTTAGCGCAATTCCTCAAATGGGCTTGAAATGCCTACCTCTCCCAAAAACCATGCGACAAGATAACCGAACACTACAGCTTCGTTGGTCTCGTCGTCACCTGGCGGAGATGGGATTCCGGCAGTTTGCCATAGATCCGCCTTCCACTCGTCCAAAAATCTGTATGCGGTTTTCGTATCGATCAGAATTACTCGTGGAGCTCCCTCGATCAACCAGCGCCCATAAACAATGCCAATTCCTCGTTCTTCCATAGACTCAATGGTCGCTGCGAGCTGGGGGTTTGTGGGGGTGAGGGCTTCGACTTCAACAGCGGCCTGCGATGATCAGTAAAAATCCCCGAAGCTTCCGCGAGCTGCAAACTTACTGATTGCCGGTTGAGGGGCCCGATGAGGGTGTACCGGTCTCCATATTCTGCAGTTGTAACGGGAGCTTTCGATTTGATGACAGAGTAGATACCACCAACTGGGGAATGTCAGTACGTAAATAGGATCAGCGAGCTCTTTGGCATACCTCTGTTGGCGACCTCGGTGGCTATTTCGAAGAGATAGTGGTTCCGAATGTCCCTATTCCCGCTGTGTCCGTCGTGTTGGGCCATTTTGTGCGGTTGGCTATCTCGTGGTCGCTGTTGAAAATGGTTTGATATTTTGGTGTGGGCGGCGCTGGACGGGAGCTATGTCGTGAGGGCCAATTTCAGGTTTCGGTAGCGGAAAATACGGAGGCTACCTGGTGGACGGGCAGGAGCGTCTGGAGGGTAAAATTGAGGATTTTAAGAAAGGTGGTGAGATGGGAAGGAGCTGGGCAATGTTGGTTCCAGCGAAGCTATTTCCCCACTCGATCAGCTTCAATATCCGAGCGGGCGCAGCAAGGGAAGTTTGACAGGGCAACTTACGGGTGAAGTTCAATTGAGGATTACCAACGAGGAAGTCAATTGACTCTGTTGGTCCACGTCGTTACGACGAGGGATAATCTTCTCGTTTTGAAGAGAAGGCACGTCGAAGAAAAGACGGAAGGGTTGGCTTCTGGATTGAGATTGAGATTGAGATTGAGATTGAGATTGAGATTGAGATTGAGATTGACTGCTCAAAATCGGAGGTTGGGCAACGCTGCTGCAGGCGGGTGGTAGACTGCTCGCTAACTCACTCACCCCAGCCTGCAGCACGGCCGCTCATTCGCCCACATCCTTGGCGGGGGCGTGCATTTTGCTGATCCCTGCGAATGACCTCACTCTTCTGCGGTATGCGGCCTGTCAAATCGGTTTTCACCTTTAACAGCAATTCACGAATCACATGGCCTTCACCCTTTATGCGGGGTCAAAATCTATTACCAGATCGAGTAGAGTGGTGCTATCTCGTATGGTGGTGTGCGGGTCACTCTCAACAGTCTTCCCTCTCATTTGCTCGCCCTTTCCCGTGCCCACCATTTTCAATCAATCTAGAGAGGCAACGGGCTTGCAGCCGTCAAAGAGCGCGCATGGCCATCTCCAGACCCCCACTTTTCCCCATGCCAACTGCGCCAATGGCGGCAGTATCACCTGATCCATCTCCAGGCGGGGCTCCAATCTCCACTTCACACTTCGAAGCTTTCTCCGACTTGCAGATCAAGGAATTCAACCCGTTTTTCTATTCTGGTGGAGTTCGATCTTCTGATCTCATCACCAATCTTGAAGCTTCCTGTGTTCCAACCCAACCAATAAAGGGTCAACACGGTAGTCGCATGTTGGGAAGCCACCGATAAAATTTCACCCGTTGAGTTTAAAAGACCCCTGCTCGGCGCGTCTTGACCCGTCAAAATTTTCGGCGGGCGATAATACGAACACTAGAAAATCAGGCCGATAAGAACGGGCCGTATCGCCGTGAAGAAAGAAAGTCGGAGAGTTCCTGCCAATAGCTTCACATCTTCCACATCTTATTGAAAGCATCTCAGCAGGTGTAAAACTTCAGTCACGAGGTCAAGAGTCACGTTTACAGGACTTCACGTGTGTTTCATTTGGTCAATATAAGTTTTTGAGAATAATCGCATTTGTTTATATCAACGAAAGAGAGAAAAAGCAATTTGCCTCCTTCGTCTTAATTTTATGTTTGGCTTATTTATGGCATCTCATCACCAGGATGGATAGATACTACTTACCTTCGATGCGAGAACGACGATGAAGAACCTCAAGGTGTACGAGTGCGAAGCTTGTTTTTGATGTTCTTGAAAAAAGCAGCCCGGTCCTGATGCAAATCTTCTGCATCCGGAATGTTAGGCACCTCATCCATCGAATCATCAAACAACTCCTCTTCTGCCTTCCGCGCTTCCTCAAATTCCGCCCGCGATCGCTTCGCCTGCTCCTTCCACCGCAGCTCCGTCTCGCGTCGCTCTTCGCGGCGCTTCACCTCGTCTTTCCTGCTTCGGAAAGCAAGGCACTCGACGCACCAGCAATACGGACTCGGATCGTGGCTCTCCCGCACCGGCCCAGCGTCCCGATACAGCTCGCACCAGTCGCACAAGCACGAGTGCTGTGGCGGGTGCGGCATGAACCGGGGGAAGCTGGTTTTCTCCGGATCTTCGACCTCCCGCTCTTTACCCTCTTCCTTCTCTTTCAAGAATCGGAGATGGTCGTTGTCCTCGGACACCATGCCTGGGCTCCGGACGAGGCTTTCGACGTCCATGTCCGCTAAGATCGGGAAGGCTACGCTGTAGGTTCGAACTGCTTCACCGAAGGGATTCCCCACTGGCGACCAGATAAATCGACCGCATGAGATAACTGGAGATGCTGGTTCGAATTTTGTGTCGTAGTCCGAGTGATTCTCCTCTTCGACTGACCAATTGCCGGTCATACCGTAAGGGAGGGTTGCTGGGTATACGATTTCTTTCGAAGCATCTACTTCGCTATCCATAGTAAACAACCATTCGCGTACTGGGATGGGGCAAACTATGGGGGACTCACCTTCTTCGTTCTGAATCGGCGTTCCTGGAGTCGAATCATCCATCGTGAACGTCCAATTCTCATCCCCAAACGGATTCTGAAACTCCCCAGTGCTGAGGTGCGCTTCGCGATAGCTATGGGCAGCGGCGAAGTGGTTGAAGTACTCTACCTCTTGCGAGCGCGGGATGTCTGTGTCTTCTGGTGAGTATTCCGATTTTGCTTCTGGGGAAAAGCTCTCGTCGTCGGACCAGTCTTCGTCTTCTCGCTTAGTCATCTCCGCCTCGTCGCGTGCTTCGATCAAGTGCTCGAGTTCTGAGATGGTACCGTTGATGACGAATTCCGTGCCCGTGTAGTCGTGGATCGAGTAGTCCTCGTCGTTGTCTTCAAAGTCTGCCTCGTAGCCACAGTCTTCTTCGTACTCGTACTCTATCTCGATGTTCTTGTGTCGGGAACCCATTTTGTGAGTGTTGAAAGTACTGCCTGAGTACTTGAGTTTTGGTAAAAATATGTGTGTGTTTGTGTGGCTTCTAGGTGATTTTGTTGTGGTTATCGATGATAGAGAGAGTTGGATGAGCTGGAGATTGAGGGGTTTTGTAAACTGGAGAGGAAGACTGTTTTGGCTCATGCGCTGGGGAAACAGAGGGAAGCTCACACAATCGCATTGTGCTAGGACAAAGATTCTATTGGAAAACATTTTCAGAATTGTTTCTCTTTGTCAAGTTGACATCCACATAGAAACTCATTCTTCTGGGACTCAGTTTTTGGATGGCTTCAACGAAGGACTCCTGGATCGTTTTTGTGCTTCTGCTCCTCTCGAGCAACGGCTCGAGCTCTCGATACGACTGAGCCATCGCTACTGCGAGTTGATACTTGTTTCTTCTGGTATGAACTCGAGTTCTGAATTTGAAAGTTATAATTAGAAATCCCAGTGGTTCTACTCTGCTACCCTGTGACATCCCAAATGGGAAGTAACGTCCCGATGATGCAGGGTGTGAGGCTGAGACCATGCCATGATCCATAACCTCTTTCATCTTTTCAGCTTAGCTCTTTCCTCATTTTGATCCCGGCGTCGATGTGGTGACCCATATTCTCGTACCTTTTAAGCTCGAAATACGGTATTTCGAACACCGTATTAGCTTCAACCCAATGTCGGCAGTTTGCGGGCAATCAACCTCATCAATTGCTTCTCTTTTTGTATGGCCGGACTTTTGCAGTTAGTAACTAGTTTCCAATAAAGGTCATTTCTACCTTTCATATAGCCATAAACTTAAGTGTTCCTGGTGCTCAAAAATTGTATTGTCTTTTTAAGTTTATTTCCACCTCGTATAGCGGAGACGCCGTCGACTTTCTAGCATCACGATAGGCATCTCCGTGCGCGGCTACACGGGATGACCCACAACCTTTTTCCATTTTGGGGAACCCGTCGAGGGGATTTGACATAAATCTTTGATTGTTACTGCATCAACTACTCATCCGTGAATGAGAAAAAAGATTCAAATGTTGAAGATTCCCCTCCCTGAATATTGGCAAATTGTCATTCTTTCTCTTCATTCCAGTTCCACGCTCATTCTGTCACAATGCTCCACCTCCTCAAACTCCTCCTCGCACTTTCTCCCCTCTCATCTTTGCCTCATCTCTGCCCTCCAAGACAGTCCTCGTCGCCATTATCAGAGTTCGCAATTCTACAGCACACGGCGCAGTCTTCGAATGCGACGAATTAGGAGACACAGTCATCACGTCAAGTCCGTCAGTTCTGACACTTTTGTATAAGCCTCAGCATCTCACGATGTAAGTTTGGGCAAAGAACGATCGCAAACCTGCCGCTTACTGTCTAGTACTGTGCAGCCGCCGCTTGTGCAACGTCGCGCGCCCCACACTTTGGACCTTGGTACGCGTGTAGTAACTCGCGGCACCGCATCTCATTCTCCTTTCAAAATCAAAATTCCAAGATGAGCTTAGTTTCAGTCCACTGTAATCTGATTTGGATCTGAATTGAGCTTGCAGGTCTATAAAGGCAGCATGTTCCTATTTGCATGAACAAAGCAATGCGGCAAATCGAGTCAAACTACCTGCACCTCGAAGACCTTTGGACATTTTTGCCTCGATTTCAGTGAGTGGGCCTTTGCGATCCGATACCGACGACACGCAAATTATCGGACGACTTGAAAATATTTTCTCTCCGGCTCAGCAAAATGTCTTACCTGCGTGACGAAGACCCAGGCCGACTCAGGATTCTAAACGACAAGGATTATGCGGAGCGCAGAAGCTGGGAAGAAAATCATCGTCGACATGTCGAGAACAGATTCGCGAGGCACTTTGTAACGATCTCTGCTGCTTTCCCGCTTACACAATTGTCGCTCGACCAATTACAGGAGTGCTGCAATAAATCCGTGGCTATATATATGACAGACACCCGTAGCTATATCGACGAAAGCCCTGGAGGTGTTTGGGCGACTCCAGGGGATGTTCTTAACGTCATCTATCCGCAGTGGTGGTATGAAAAAGGGCACAAGACAGATATCGAACTTGACAACTTTTTTGGGAGGTTAATTTGTCTGACTGCAGCCGCTCTACCAGGTAGCCCCCGAGACCCGACAATTCGTGAAGTGCTGGACGTCCATCGAGCCTTGTGCCAACAAATCGAAGTTTCCAAGCAGTATTTCGAAGGCAAGAAACGTATGCCGCCACATGAATACTCGGAGTTCGGGGCCGACAAAAAATTCCACGCTCTCTACAAAATAAGGCCTCTATATCGCGGTCTCATCATCATCATCGACAACTGTTGGCAGAGAAGCAGAAAGATGCTGGTTCACCTTGTTCGCACCGGGTGCACCAAAAACTTGAGCGCCCCGATAAGTTTCGAGGGAATAATAGACTCTCAGATCCACAGCCGGAGCGACGACGGCAATATGGTCACCGTCTATTTACAGACAGCTATTGAATTTGTGATGGCGCTGGAAGAGTCAGAGAGTGCTGCACTGCCTCAGACCTTGACTTTCAAGGAACAAAAGCTTTACGTTAAGTATCTCAAATCTCGAAATTACGAAGAAGACCACCGTCTTAAGTACCCGTACCAGCCTGAGATTGAACTGTCTAAAGGAGAGGCTGCAGTGGTCCCCATCACTGAGTTATCAATGCTCTACACTAGGCGCGCCCGAGGAGAGATTAGGGAATGGCAATGCCCCGTTTAAGTTTGGGTATGCTTTACCCCTATTCGCTTAATGTGTAATTTTGAGTGTGGCCTACTGACTGGATGCTGAGTTACGTTTAGTCTCTAGCGAAGCACATTTGCTTGCTTACAAAGGAAAGGAACTTCTCGGTCCAATCAGTTGCGGTTATTCTTTCAAATCGCACCTAATTTTCTTTGTTGCTGGTGTTTTCTTTGAAGGAGTTCTTCACACTAGTCATCCCCGCCTCCAAGAATTTGCGAATGTCTCGATATCTGGCAACGAAAGTTCAAAACCGATGGCTCTGGACAGAGTGGACCTCGCTTCTTTCGTTGATTTAGACATGGTGAGATCAATGTCTAGTGCATGATCCTGGACCCAAAACATAGGCTGAGCTGAGGTTCGAAAGCGCCAGAAGGAACGGAGCGAGTTGGTCAAGGATATATAAGCTGCAGGACTTCCCACAGATGAGGACATTCCTCACCAACATCTCTATCCAGCTTTACACATACACAGGAATTCACAAACACTACCTCAACCATTCATCTCCATCAACACTCAAACCCGCAAATCCAACATGGGAAAATACGACTCTCCCTCCGTCTCCGGCGTCCCAAAGAGGCAATGCCAGCACTGCGGCAAAAACGGCCACTGGAACCAAGATTGCCCTCTTCGAATCCCCACGCCTGCGCCGAAACCCCCCGTGCAGCACATCTATTACAATAAGTTGTACGTTCGTAATCCACAACCGCCACCTCCTACAGAGGAGCCGAAGAAGTGAGAGCCGGCATCCGGGTTGGAAGGTCACGTGTACTTTCGAACGATGATTAGGTCCATATGAGCGATTTCTTTTCGAGCAGGATGGATGACAGCATGACATGAAGGAGGAACTTCTCTTTCATCAAACAAAGACGCGGACGCTCTTTCACCCATCCATTGTATCTTCACAAAGCCAGATTGTGCAGCTGCACAATACTTTAGTTCTCCATCAAAGACATATACACAAAGCCTCTTTGAGCAGCCTTCAGAACAAAGTCCCTTTCAAAAACGCCTATATAAGGCTCGTGCTGTTCACGCTGTTTCAGTTTCCTCCTTCATTCCTTTTGCACAACACATATTTTCTTCAGTCTTGCTTTTTGCTCAACCACTTTCACTTAACTTTATTTTATTTTATCGCAATACTTTTTGTTTATATACACTCACTACATAATGGCTGGTCCAAATAACAGAAGAAATGGTGGCAAGAAGAATGGAGGAGGCAACAACAACAACGGAGGCAACCAGGGGGGTAGTAATAGAAATAATAATGGAGGCAACCAAGGAGGTAATAACAGAAACAACAACGGCGGCAACCAAGGAGGCAATCAGGGAGGTAACAGAGGTAATCAAGTTGGCAACCAAGGCGGCAACAACAGGAACAACAATGGAGGCGCCGTCAAATGCGACTACTGTAACAGAAACGGACATGTCGCTTCTGATTGTTGGAAGAACCCCGCAAATAACAATAACAACGGAGGCAACCAGGGAGGCAACCAAGGCGGTAACAACAGAAATAACAACGCCAATACCAACAGTCAAGGATGCACCTACTGCGGAGGAAAGCACCACACCGCAGATATTTGCTTCAAGAACCCCCAGAATGCCAACGGCAACGGAAATGGCCGAGCCAATAATAACAACAACCGCAATGGAGGCCAACAAGGAAACATCACGGAGGCTTGCGGAAACTGCGGCGGCTGGCATCTGAGAAATAACTGCACTTGCCCTAATGGCAAGGACAAAGATGGTCAACCGCTTAACTGCAAGTTCTGTCATGGCCCACACTATAACAACGCCTGTCCTTCCAAGCATGGCCAACCTAAGCCTACACAATATGGCAATGGTTCCAATGACGATTCCAATGCCAACGGCTACTCAAATCCCAACTGGAACACCCAATCTAACAACAACGGAAATGGACGCTGGAACCAGACAAACAACATCACAACCGCATGCCCTATATGTGCCGGCAACCATCTGGTCGATGACTGCCCCAATAAGAACTATGCCCCAGGCCAGCAAGTCCAAACCCAGCAGGCTTACCAAGTCCCACAATTCCAACAATACCCACCCCAAAGCATCGCCCAACGCTACCAAGACGACGACTTCGACTACAACTACCCCGCTCCCTCGCAATACCAAGCCATCCCGGGTTACCCCGACCACCGTCACATACAGCGGGAGAACGATGGCGATATCGTGATGCAGGATGTGGATTGTTGTGACGATTGCCAGTTTAGCGATCAGGATATTAGGAATATTTTTGGGCAGCAGCGGTTGATGAGGGTATTGGGGCAGGGACAGCATTTACAGGGGCTGCGTGATTTGCAGTTGAATGGGAGTTTTGGGGCTTTTGGGGCAGCGAGGTGGC
>QGMK01001217.1:0-11963 GCA_007825345.1 Lachnellula suecica | reverse complement strand
CCATGCTAATGTTTTAATATAATTAAAATATTTTGGGCGTTTTTTTTCAAAATTATATATTTCTAGTATAACTCCACGCTAGTATAAAAAGAAAAAAACTGCAATTACAAATCGACTATTCTGCGTCTTTTGCATCAATTAGATTAATTTATATATGGTTGTGGTTGGGGTGGTTAGCAATTGAAGTTGGGGTTGGTGTTTTCGGGTGGCGAGGACTGTAGCACGGGCTTCCTTTTGGTCAAAAGCACAGACAAGCTTTTGGGCGCAGATAAGCTTTGCGGGGATCTGCATAGGACCCTGAGCTATCACCGGGCGCTAAGATGACAAGTCGACGACTGATATAGCTGAGGTACCTTTATCTGATAAGATTCGTCTCTATTGGTTTGAGGGGTGTACGCGGCTTGCATATTGCTATATCCCTGTTATATGGAGTCAAGTACGTTAGTATCCAGATAAGTGTGGCACTCAGACTCAGATATACTTCAAACTAAGTTCTCGGAGTGGCCAGTAGGCGATTTCTGGTCAGCAGAGTTATAGTTAGGCGCGTAAGGGAGAACTACTCGCCAGCATCATCTCAAATTGTTCCACCATTGATAAGAAGAAGCTTGGTGAAAGTGGATGTATGCCAGTACAACAATGGTGATGGAGATCAAAGCACAAACTAAATCCCAGTCTATTAGGGCTAGCCGCCGATGCCCTGCAGAATACTCCAGAGGTACGTGGAAGTCTCAAGCGCAAGCTTCAAGTCGTTAGATATCACGAGGAAAGGATTTATTGCCGAGAAGTTGAAAATGACCTCGGAGATAGTACCATCCACAAAATCACTAAGACTCGAAAGGAAGGCAACATGGCTGAATCTATTATCTTGAACTCAAGAGTACGAGCGGGCGATAACCACAAATGCCTCTTCAGGGCTGCCAAGGGTATATAAGGAGTGTGATTTCCCTATTGTGTTCTTCAACACTCGCTCATCCCAGGTTCACCTCTAAGTCTATACCTCTTGACACTTTCATTCTTCGGATTTCTCTTGAAACCTTTCATCGGCCAAAATGAAGTTCACTTCTGCTCTCGCTGCCGCTATTCTGGCCCACGTCGCCTTGGCCACCCCCGTTGTAAGTATCAACTCACCCCCTGGCCGTACGTGTCGCTTTCTTGAAGTGATACTAACCACTTAATGGTATAGGGATCAACTCGAGAACGCCGTCATGCCTCGCGTTCAGCTCGCAAGCTAGCCAGATCTCAAGGCACAGTCCTCAAGACCGGTCCAATGATCAAGTCGACAACTGAGAGCCCTGCAGCGGATGTCTCGTACAGTGAGAACTGGGCCGGTGCAGTCATCACCTCCACGGATGTCACCGAAGTGACTGGTATCGCTACCATCCCAACTGTGACCACGAATGATGGCGCAGCCTGGGTTGGTATTGACGGAGATAGCTGCGAGACGGCCATCTTGCAGACTGGGTTCCAATGGATCAATGGGGAATATTCCGCTTGGTACGAGTGGTACCCTGAGGACTCTTGTATGAAGCCCCTATCTCACACTGGTATCATGCACTGACTGATTGTGCTGAAGATAACTTTGATATCACTATCGCCGCTGGCGACTCCATCCAGATGACTGTCAAGGCTACCAGCAAAACCGGCGGAACTGCCACAATTGAAAATCTTACAACGGGAACATCGGTAACAGAGACTTTCAGTGGCCAGCATTCTCTGTGTGAGTATGATGCCGAGTGGATTGTTGAGGATTTCGAAGAGTGTGAGGGCAGCAGCTGTTCTTTGGTCCCTTTTGGCGACTTCGGAACGATTGAGTTTACGTCTGCAACGGCTCTTATCAATGGAGCTACCGTTGACGCCGGCACTAGCGGCGAGATTATTGACATTGAGCAGAGTAGCGTCCTTACTTCTTGCTCCACCTCTGGAACCACTGTCACTTGCAAATATGTTTAGGGGTTAGGAGTGGTACGCTAAAGGAGTGAGGGGATTATGCATTTCACACGTCGAATGGATAATGTACATAGCTGTAGACGTGTTCCCGTATCGATTTCAAGCAAAGTAGTAGTCCAGAGCAAAACCAAACATATGTGTCAGAACAGACAACCACACTTCAATCACTACTTTAGAACCTTATCCCTATCTCTATCGATTGTAGAAGATTAAAATATCAATATTTGATCGGGCAATGAAGGACTTCAAATTGTCCTTGATTCAAGGTATACACTGAGTTGCGTTATATGCTAAATTTTAGCGAATGTACCCTAAAGCTTGAGTGGCCTGACACCGGAATGGCGCTAAAAAAAGACGAGCTTCCCCTGAAATGCCCTGAAACTATAGCGTACACCCACTGCCAAAAGCAAGTGCGGGGTAAATTGCGGGGTAATAAACACCAAAATAAGCCACCACAAAAGTCAATCCATTAATTGAACCAGATAGAAAAAATCTATGTATATATATCTCATGAGCTGAGAATTTAAACATCCTTCGTTCACGAAAGTTCAAAGAAATATGTATCTTGTTGCCTTGAAAAGAATCTAAATATAAGTACCTTCGTACGTCCCTAAGTATCACCTGCCAAACGCCGCCCCTGTCCTTCTTACTCAGCAACCACCAATGTGCTTTCCTCCGCGACATCCAGCGCCAACGCCGCCAAACTATTCGCCTGCAAAATCTGGAATACAGGCACATCAGCTTTCATCTCCTTCGAGAACCAGTTACGGATCTCAACCGCTACCAGACTGTCTACACCATACGCGATCATAGGCTTCTCGCTATCGAAATCCTCGAGAGCCATCATCAAGTTGCGACTCAGCTTGTGGATAATCGCGTCGAGAATGAAGTTCGACGCGTCCGTGAGGGACAGGTATTCCTTCAGGCTCATCGAGATAGACTTTGTTCCATCTTCACCGATGGCCGAAGCAATCCGAGAAACGCCCATCTTCTTCAGATGAGAGAAGATGGGGTCGGAGTACCAGAAGGGAGCCTCAGACTCTGTGCCTTCGAAGACATCCCGAGTTTTGATACCGTTGATCATTTGGCAAAGTTTTTGCGTCTTGGGAGACATGGCCATCTCCATCATAACGAGGAACTCGGATTCTTCGATACCGACAAAGCCCTTGCGCTCGAGATTACGACGAGCAAGGCCTGAATCGTCCTCAGCTACCGCGCCGACACCAAGCATCATGCCGACGTCGATAGTGGTAGCCGGCAGGCCTTCCCGTACTCGATAGTGAGCAAGTGCGTCTTCGTAGGCATTGCCAGCGGCGTAATTGCCTTGGCCAGCGTTACCAAGAACACCAACAGAGGAGGCAAGCATGATGAAGAAATCGAGAGGCTGGGAGAGGGTGGCGGTATGCAAGTTCCAGGATCCTTGAACCTTGGGGCGAACTGCCGCGTTGAATGACTGAAGAGACATCTTCTCGAAGATCTGATCCTCAAGAACCATAGTGGACTGGATCACACCCTTGATGGCGGGCATAGACTCTAGAGCCTTGTGCATGCCGCTGGTCAGAGAAGTGATGTCTGTGATATCACCCTTGATAGCCTCGCAGTGGACACCCATGTCTTTCAATTTCGTAAGGAGTTCCTGGGCCTGAGGCTTGTCTCCGCCCGAACGAGAGATAAACACAATGTACTTTGCACCATGTGCTGCCATCCATCGGTCAATACTTCGGCCGAGTCCACCGAATCCACCAGCGATGAGGTAAGACGCTTTGGGATCTAATGAGACCTCCTTACGAGGTCGTGGAGTAGCCTGGGGGGTGATTAGTTTGAGAACTACAACATTCGAAGGAAAGCTTACCTGCACCATCTCTCCCGGGGCCGGCTCCAAGACAATCTTTCCGGTGTGTCTGCCAGCCTGTATGTATCGGAAAGCCTCTTCAGCCTGCAAGAAACAGAATGTTTTCACAGGCGCGATCAACTTCACCCCTCCTTTACGGATCAGGTCCATTGATCCGGCGAGAAGTTCTGCAGCCAGATCTTGATTCTCCAAGAAGACTGTAATAAGATCGATCGACGCGAAAGTCACGTTACGCAGGAAAGGTCTCATGTCAAGACGACTGTTATCCACAAGATCTCTCTTGCCGATTTCAATGAACCTTCCAAACGTAGCAATGCACTTCCAAGTGGCTTTCAACATCTCACCCGCAAGACTGTTGAGAACAACGTCGACACCTTTGCCACCAGTCATACGTTTTACGCCATCGGCGAACGACAGGTCACGACTTGAGAAGATGTGGTCCTCGGGAATCTTGTACTTGGTCATGACTAGATCTTTCTTCTCCTTGCTACCGACAGTCACGAAAACTTCGGCGCCGTATGATTGAGCAAGCATAATGGCTGCTTGGCCGACGCCTCCTGCAGCGGCGTGGATAAGGACGGTCTCATTTTTCTGGAGCCTTGCAATGTGATGGAAAGCGTAGAAAGCAGTGCAGTACACGATAGGCACGGATGCAGCGTCGGAAAAGCTCATATCGTCGGGAATAGGCCGCACCATTTTGGCAGGATTGTGGACGAAGTTTCGGAAATCTCCATAAGTCCACGCAACCACACGCTGGCCAACCTTGAGATGCGTGACGTTGGATCCGATCTTGGTAACAACACCACTGGACTCAAGTCCCAAGTGAGTATCGGACAATTGTCCCATACAGATCATGACATCGCGGAAGTTCAGGCCTGTTGCGCATATTTGGATCTCGACATCGTCTGCAGCCAGAGGTTGGAGAGCCTCTGGGTCGTCTATAAACAACAGACTGTCGAGGAGACCTGGTGTCTCAATTGCAAGTTTCAAGTGTCGGTCAGATTGGTAGAGTGATTGGCTTTCTGACACGAGCTTGGCTGTTTGTGCCTGGCCAGCGATTTGAAGATTGGCTTCAACGGTATCCACGACACGTTTGATGTTGACAATGCCATTTCTTTCCGAATACTCATGGTCCTCGATGATCCCATCCGCCATGAAAGACTTTTGGAAGATGGCGACAATGTTGATTCCTGACTGAGAATCTGCCTGCTTTGTGTCGCTGTCGAGATCGAAGGTGATGAGTGGGAATGTCTCGTTCTCGGATCGAAGTGCTCTTGCCAAGCCATAGAAAATAGCAGAATCAGGCTGTGAGACATTCTCGCAGGCACCTTTTGCCACCCACATAAGACCCTTGCTTTCCATGAAGATTCGCTTGGTCATATCATAATGAGCCTGGCTCGCATCTTTTAGCATAGGCTTTTCAAGCTCTGCCAGACAGATGCAAAGTTTGTCGGTCAGGTCCACTTCCGCCATCTGCGAGATTGGGATGATTGTCGATGTAACATTGAGGTTTTCGAGTTGCTTCTTGACCACAGTTGCAAGGCTCCGGCTCTTGGAATCATTACCGGAGACCAAGAGTTTTGCAAGTCAAAGCGTCGGGACTTCCACAAAATTCTTAACCTTTCTTCGCCGCCACAAAGATAAACTTTTTGAGCAAGTAGTCCAGAATTAATATGTGACTTACGGGGTCGTGGATTAAAGAACATATTAATTACACTTGTCAAAGCCTATACACATAGAAATACAAAAGTCACCATTGAGATTTCGCTGCTTCTAAAAATACAAAAAGTGGTGTAGTCGGCGCCTTGACATTGACGCATATGAACCCTGAAATCCCATCGGTATTCCTATAAGAACTTATCCGTAT
Source organism: Lachnellula suecica (assembly GCA_007825345.1). Taxonomy (NCBI): domain Eukaryota; kingdom Fungi; phylum Ascomycota; class Leotiomycetes; order Helotiales; family Lachnaceae; genus Lachnellula; species Lachnellula suecica. Next base: position 6,297 of record QGMK01001217.1, on the reverse strand, counting down.
AACCCTGCATGGTTACCGTGAAAACCTTCCTATTTGCCAATATGAACTTTGTAGCCCACCACACTGCTGTACCCGTTGCGACAAGTCCCAATGTCACCGTCGCCATGATATCATAATTTTTGGCCTTCCAAGCACTCATGCGCATATCCGCAGTCTGTAGATGCATGGGCCGAATTTCCTTGCCGTTTTTGATACGCAGCTCTGTATCATACATATTCTCCTCGATTAGATCCGCTGCTAGTTGCTTGCGCCTTGATGCAACCCGCGCAATGTTCTTCAGACGTTCACTGTTAAGTGCAAATAGTCCGTCCTTGTCTTCCAGGATCAGCTTTATCTTGCCATAAAACTCTTCGCTGGTAAAATGAAATTTGTTCAATGACTCTGCCGAACCACCAGCGACAAGTCGTGCAGTGTTGGCGATCTGATCGCTGAAGATACCCATACAAATCATTGGTTTCCCATGGAAGAGCCCTTCATTGGCGCTAGAGCCGCCACCGTGCGTGAAATAGAGGCGGACATTTTGGTGGTCTAAAACAGCACGCTGTGGAGCAAAGAATGGAAAGGTCCAGTCAGGGTGTTTACCATCAAGGAGATCACCAAAAGTAAGTTTCCGGCCCTGGTTAACAAAGACGTGGCTTCGATCGATATCCTGGCGCCCACTCTTCCCAACCGCCCAAACAACTCCGTCAATGAGCCCAGAGGAGAGAGCAGAGAGGATTCCGGTGACTATTTTGACGCCGTCTGTGTGGGAAACAATGATGTGAGTGCCGAGGGCGACGTACAGCACTTTCTTGTGTGAGTTGAGGAACGAAGAAAGTCCATCGTCGAGAGGGGGATAGGAATCAGCAAGAATAGGACCAACGGCAGCCACCAGGGGAGGCAAATCGCGAGGAATCTCAAGGCCGAAAAATGAGTTTATGAAAATGAGATAATCTGGCTTCGATTTTCGTGGTAAATCGTAGTTGACACCAGCTTTTCGCCGCATTTGCTTCGTCCATTTGACCCACTTTAGAATAGTGGGCAGTGCATGAACGACAACGAGGTCATTTCTGATGCGGGACCACATTGACATGGTTTCTGATGTCAGAGCCAAATCCAGTGTGAAGCCTGGCTGGCCTGGGATGTAAGAACATGGAAGCATGAGAAATGGCATTTGTGGCCATATGATCGCAATGGGCATTTGAAACTGGTAGTTTATATCCTTCACAGCCTCAACGAAGAAATCGGCCAACATGAAATCTGGTCGGGTTGACTCATCCTCGCATATGGCTTTGAGATGCTTGTATGCTGAGGTCCAGTATGAATCAAAGAGGTACTTGGAATCCATGACACCAGCTAAGCCTTTGGAGGTATCCCATTTTCGCATCCGAAGATAATGCTCGTCATGCTCTGCATCTGAAGGGCCGGGTCCAAAGAAATAAGTCTTGGAAACGAAGGGGTAGTCTTTGAGCCAATGTTCCTGCCCATCTTGGGTTGCAAACTCAATTGTATGGCCTCGCTCTGCGAGGACCTTCCCAATTTCGAGGACAGGAGCTATTATATGTCAGCACAGATGAATACTCTGGGTGCGAGGGAAATAAAGTACCGGCGTGAGTGAAGCCGCCAGTTGTGGCGACGAGGAGGATTTTGCGGGGTGGAGTACGAGTATCCATGGTTCAATAATTTCTCCCAGTTCTGGAAGTGAAAGGTTGAAATGACGCGGCGACAACAGTGGAGGTGCTGTGAGAAATGGGAGTTAGAAGGACGGTCACGCGTGAAAGCGAAATAGATTTACGGCCGATAGACTTTGGCGCCCTGCAGGGTGATGTGACTTAAATTGACCCCATCTATAATTCGAGGGGTATTGAAGTTGGTAATTGGTGTAACACGAACATAATTTTAGGAAACAATTACCGTTGTAGATCCTTGCCCTTCCTGATATTTTACCCGCCTCGATCATGCGACTACGGAGGCATTTTTAGATGATGGAAGAGGCGCAGAGGTACATTAGGGCTTTGCCTTCGTTCCGGCTGTGCCATCGTATCTGTCAAATTAGCCTTGGTGGGAGCCGCGCTATCAAAAACGCCACGTGGGGTTCAGGCAAGGAGTGGACATGGCATAAACAGGGGTGGGAGAATGCTAAGCGAGATATTAAGGGGCTGGGGTTATAGATAAGGCGGGTTGTACGACGGCTGACGTGGGATTGGGTTTTCTTTTTACAAGGCTTAGAGCGATATTGGTAGTGTTTGGTAAACACTTTCTTGTTTAGATTTAAGTTTTTGCGTATATTATAATGATGTAGTAGTTAGAATTCACCACGAATACCCCGCTATGTACAAGCCCTGGCGTGGCGCCGCGTAGTGAAATATACTGAAAGTAGGTTAACCTGCCCTAACGTTGTAAAAGGCGTTACATAGTTCCCACGGCCGTCTCTCTGAGTTAGTGCCAGTTGCTGACGTGGTCTGCTCGTCTCGTAAGGTTTGTATCCCGTTCCTGGTCGTTGCCTGCGTAACTTATGCGGGAATAACTGTTAAAGGGAGGAGGTCTGGCGGTCATGGTTCCGTGCCGCATGTCAAGCACATGGCAGCCAGGTGGCAAAGCTTTCTGCAAATGCTTGTCCGTAGCGTTGATCTTCCTTCCTCTACGGCTCGTGTTTTTCTTTTTTTTTGGGTGAGAGAAGTATCAATGGGTTTCATTTTTCCTCGTCGAGGTCAACAACCTTGCTTCCTGACATGTGCCTGACGTTCTCTTGAGAGATTTACGTAAAACTGAAAATTGCCTTGAGGAACACAATAACGTAAAGATATTGGTGTATGCTGAACCGTGTCCGGACCAGTACAGTACTCTCCAGTCTCTCCAGTTTCCCCCAATATCTAGCTACTCAGCTGGTAGTCCACCTCCCCCTCCTCAGTTGTCCATTGAAATGGCTTCTCCCACAGTTGACAAATCCTCTTCCATTTCCCCAACGTCCTCTTACTCTTCAAAAAGAGCTTCCCAAATCCGCGCCACATTCACTTCCACTTCCACATCTCGAAACCTTCCTCTCCGAATCACCATCATTGGCGGCGGGATTGGTGGTCTAGTACTCGCACAGTTACTTCGCGATGATCCCCGCTTCATCGTCACCGTCTACGAACAGAGTCAGAAATAGCCCAGCTGACCGGCTTCCGAATACTCCTTGCTTCCGAGACGTTGGATGAGCTGCGCGCTGGGCTCCCAGAAGATGTTTTGCCTTTGCTAGAAAAGTCAATGGGCATTCAGCCTGAGGGAGGCCAGAGCACTTGTTTGTTGGATGAGCATGGAAGGATGGTCTCCTCGTACTATCCGCCTCATTTCAAGCACTCGAGATCCGTGTCGAGATGGAAGCTAAGACGAGCTTTGCTGAAGGGTTTAGGAGGAGACCGGGTGAGGTTTGGGAAGGAGTATGAGCGGTATGAAATTGCGGAAGATGGAAGTACACTGACCGCTGTGTTCAAGGATGGAGAGAGGGTTGAGTGTGACTTGATTGTTGGGGCTGATGGAGCGGGTTCGAGAGTTCGAAAACAATTGGTGCCACGGGCCAAGAGGACGAGCACTGGTATTTCTGTCATCTACTTCAAGATGCCATTAACACCAGAGACGGAGGTGATGCAGCCATTTGGCTCGGGATGCATGGTACGTCACTTCTGAGCTTGTCACCGGATCATGTTGACAGTATCTAGATAATGGCCCCACGGCGATCGATGATTGTATCTGAGTATAAGGACTCTGAGAAACCGTACGGGGAATATAATTTGAAGCACATCGACGATGATGCGTCTTTTCTGATGTGCGGACTCGGTGCATACACTTCTGAATTTGTCAACCAAAGCAAGCACCCCGATGAGATGACGCCGCAAGAGCTGAAAGAGGAGTGCATGGCAAGAGTGCAGAAGTGGCATCCGCTGTTCAAATCTCTCGTCGCCATGTCAATTCCGGATAAATGCTGCTCATAGGTAAGGAGTCATTGTAATGTTCCTATAAATTTGCTAAAATAATCTAGCATGACACCGTATCTTGGCAAAGGTGCTTCCTGTGCTATCACAGATGCACTATCGCTTGCACGACACCTCAAGTCGAGCACGGGCGACCCACTGGATAACCTAAGGTCTTATGAGACGGAGATGCTCCGAAGTGGCTTTGACTTTGGCAAGCAGAGTATGACCGTACATAAGCTTGTTTTCAATGGCGGAGCAAACAGGTTCAAATCTGGGCTGCGAAACTGGTTTTTGTGGACTATAAATTTTATTATTGGCTCGTAGGATAGTAGCTTGGAAAGTGAGAGCTTGTCACAGATATAAGTAGGCAAGTATGTGACTAGAGAATCTATTCGCTATTCCCTGCTATCTGGATGTCTCGCAGACTGTTAGACATTTATCATGCCCACTCATCAACCCATACCCTGCCATCGAGTCTTAAACCACCTGATGTTCTTCAAATCTACCTCTGACAAACGTCTTTTATGGTTGAATTTCAAATAAAAGAAACATAGGTAACTGTCGTTGATTCGCACGCTAAGAATCTGCCAGAATGTTTTCTACCTCACAATAATATCTTCACCCTTCTCTAAAACCCAAGGGTCATTCTTTGATCTTGCCTCCACAAAGCGGACCTTGGGAATTTTCCAATCTGAAAGATCAGGAATTTCCCAGTCACCTTCCAATAGCCCATCTATCTACGAGTTAGTAATTGAACGAAAGGGGGAGTTCGAACAGAATAGTAAAATTATACGAACCCTTCAACTGCAATAGTCTCTTTTTAGTAGCGGCATTCTTGAACGATCGTATTTCTTCAACCACGTATGCTTCCGCATCTTTCCACAAGGCTACGTTCAGGCTCGACAGTCTCTGTGACAATCGACGGCGCCGAGGAAAAGGATTAGATGGAAGTCTCCATAACCATGAGTATGGTTTGCCTTTTGGATCGACGAGAAGGACTTTTCCTTTGGCATAGTCTGCGGTGATGAGGAACACCTCTTCAACCCTGTAATGAATAAAAAGTCCAATAGTTTCCGGGCTAATCCAAGTGTCCTCGTGTGTGCTAAGATCTGACCATGAGTATACGCTGAAAGCGACTCGTTTGATCTGGTAAGAAGTAGTTCCATCGAAACTGCCAGCAACAGAAAATGATTCTCCTCTACAAGCACGGGAGCAGAGCGTGTTGCATACACCGCAGCACAGGGAAAGGCCATGAGGTAGGTTGTCTGGGTCTCGCGTGTCGGCGAGCCAGAAGGTGTCAGCAGAGACATCGCAGTAATGTTTGATAGCCCGAGATACATCAAAACCGTCTTCATGTTCAACGAGGAAATAGTCTAGTTGAAGTGATGCAACAGCCGCTCTTGCGTCATGACAGGAATTTGCAATGGAGTTGACTTGAGAGCCGCTGATACTACTTTCTTCCAAAACAAAAACCTGAGGAGCTTTGCAGGCCAGAGTCCAGATGATTCTGAAAAATGTCAGTTTTGGTGCATGAATTCCGTCTGGTTATCGAACTTACCTGCGTAACTCCAATGGCAGCTTCATGAATGGAGAGAATCTCGCTCCAGAGTTCCGCTGGAGTATCGACAATGATTTCTCGGACAGCGCCTGCTTGGCTTCAAGCTTCGCATGCTTGATTTCGAGGTTCGCATATTTGGCTTTCTGGTTCGTGTTTTGGGCTTCAAAGCTGGACATTGACTGACGAAGGAAGCTGACAGAGTCCAACAGCTGTTGGATCAACGGATCTGGGTGCGGAGTCTGTACGGCATTTTGAACTGGGCCGACGACTGTTCCATGTGCTGCGTCCTCCATTTCTTGAGGTTGTGCAGACGCGATAGTCTTGGTCATTTCGGTACCAGGAAGAGAGGGTGAGGCTGAGGGGTTCGAGGTAGCCCCCGTGATGAGTGTGGGATGCTGCACCAAATGGCTGCAAGAAAATTTTCAAGGGGTGCGCTAGATTCAATAATATATACCTGCGCCAAGACTTCAATGGTGAAGTGAATTTTGAGATGCCCGACGTCACGGACCCCCCAGTCTTTGTTACTTGTATGAATTGGCATCTTGACTAGCCGCAGATCAATCATCTGAGTTTGAAGCGGAAGGGCTTGGCAAGATATTTCAATGTCCGGAACTGGACACAACAGAATTCGTCAGTTTCTTTCTGTTGTGTAATAACTACCTATACAAGAAATACGTCTATTGGACGTTTAATATATGTATTAAACATCTAATATATTTATTAGATGTTTATTTTATATTAGTTATTATATACATTTGCAACTATTAAATCTATATATTTTTTAAAATATAAAAGCAATTATAA
>QGMK01001216.1:0-11994 GCA_007825345.1 Lachnellula suecica | reverse complement strand
TACTTTAATAAAAAGTATTTAATATTATTTTAAATATTTTTATTTTTATTATAATTATTATTTTTTCTTTTTGCACTTAGATTTTTAGCCTCTTTTATTAAACTTTTAATATTTTTGCAGCCTTTAAATTATACCCGGCGCTATTATTTGAAAGCGGCTGTTATAAGATTTATAACAATACCTCGTTTAAGGAACGTACGGGCGTTAAGACCTCCAACAAAATTTCGATAGAGATGAAGTAGCTCAAAGTTCCTCCATCGGAGCTATTGGTATTTGTTGTTAGTTATTTTAAGGTCAATTGCGTCGACAGCCCGGCCATGCAACTGAGAACCAAAGCAAAGGCACCATGGCCGCGATTCACCTATGTTAACAGTCAAGTCACTTTGCAGAGTGACGATTAGAGGTTTGGGCTTACCCATAGTGAACCCCAAGGTCTTTGATTGGCGGCATTTATAGACTCGATGCTCTCTGTTTTCAGTCAGAGTATAGTTGGATCCACTTCAGCTGGCCTAAATCTGTTCGATAAAGGGATACTAATAATAAGTTCCACGGTGAGAAGGATTGTCATGCGTGCGATAAAGACATTCAACGTAATGCCAGACGGCCAGGAAGGGAGCGGTCCTCCGTTGTGTGACTTGAGAACGAAAATCATGCTCAGGACTGCAACGGTGCTTAGGGGACATCAGCATTCTAAGAAATAGACACGAATGCGGGATAACATGGTCAGCATACCACGTGAGTACTGCTAGAAGTTCTGATGTCCAACTATCATGTATGAATTCCAATACTGTCTTCGACTTCTCGACGGAATCTAGAGGATTGTCAACGCCCGATAGAACGAACATGCGGAACCGAGGCTTTGGAACTCGGAAGGGATTCTTCCCAAGGTATCTCAGCATACTGGACCACATTTGAGGATTTGGGCTCTGCCATAATGTATACTAGCGAGTGAGACTCTTGAAAAAAATGTCGCGACTTCGAGAGCCTTATTAGAAGACACATAAGAAGGTACAATAGAAGACAAGCGAAGTAGAGCGTGGAAAGAAGAAAAAGAAGAGCGGGAAGACCTGCCAATAAATGTTAAGCATTTTTCAGCTCCTCCGATGGCTGCATGGCCCGCGACGACATAACTGGCTCGAGGCGCGGGACTGCTTTGTGGGTGGCCCAATTCAGTAACGATAACTATGGCTGAAGCTCGTGATGGCGCTGGTTCAAAAACCCACCGAGTAACTTGCTAGCCTTCAGATTTTAGGATATCTAAAAATAGATGAGCCGCGGAATATTGGAAGTAATCATCACACTTTTTATGACGCCTGTCGACAGAGGAGGCTGAAATGGACCGTACATGGGTGACTTCCATGAAGTGAGCTGTCAAGTCTGAAGGCCACTGGGCCGGCAATCAATGTCAATTTTCGAATTCCTTGCATGATTACAATCTAGTAGCCTAAGTATTCTGCCATTGAAAATTTCTACATCTAACTCGTAAGGTCCCTAGTATCTCGTTTCTGTACAAAGAGAACATAAACCTTCATGACTCCAAGTCAGTCAACCTGCCCAAAGGGGTATCTGATCATAATGTCCCAAACCTGGGTCCTGTAATCCCTAAACTCCGTGCTAAATTTCAAACCAAGTCAAGCCATGCAATGACTCGTAACAAAAGAAACAATGCCCAAGATGGCGGTTGATGCCCTGCCGTCATAAAACATAAACATATATCATAATCCTTATTTACTCTCATTTTCCTCCGACGATGATATCGCCAAGGTATCCCATGTCATTCATCAGCTCCTCTAGAGCGCTCATATTTGCAACATCAGCTGATCCAGCACCGACAGAGAATGCTGCTGCACCTCCAAACGTAGCTCGAGTTGCAGATTTCGATTGTGCCAACGATGCTTCCTTCCTGAGAGTGTGCTCAGAAGAAAACTGGTCTTCTGGTAAGCTGTACCCGCTGAAACCACCAACTGGCACTGGGCTCGACTCGAGTACTGGGCTGTAGGTAAACTCATCCCCGCTTCCAATATCCGTGGAGATTTCGTCCTCGTAGTATGAATCCGAGAATGAAGGTGTTTCGCTGAAGTTGAAATGGCTATCTGTAGGTGAACTCATCGATGTGGAGATTGTTGACATTGAGAAATGTGATCGCGGTAAATCTGCATTTGAAACAGTGGCTCTAAGGCGAAGTGGAGGAGGCATAAGAGTCTCTTCTGGCAACAGTGGAAGAGGCTTCGAGTTGTTGGTTGTGGTCCGAGTTCGAGGCGACTGCGAGCGTACACGAGAAGGCGGAGGTGACAATTGGGTGAGGATTCCCCGCTGCTCATTGAAGGAGATGCGATTCAATTGGCTAGCGAAGTTGTCGTCGTCTTCCAGCTCCTCTGCGATCTCATCTGGAATAAGGAGTGTCGTGGTGTTGAACGCATTGTTCTCGCGAGGGACCAATGGTCGCAACGGAGATGGCTCTCGGGAATTGGACCTCTTCAACGATTGCGGGGACGCCTCTCTAGTATGAGGTACAGACTTGACCCTCCTTACTTCTTCGACTGGGGTTGGGAGAGACGTGCTGACACGACCTTCCAGTCTCTTGCTGACCGAAGCTGACCGACCACGTTTGTCGTTATCCAGGAATGATGGTATGGCTGGCGATCGGAGTCCGAAGAATGCTCTTGGAGACCAGGGTGACTTTTCAAATTTGTTGGGCGAGACGGAACGGGCAGCTCTCCCCTTTGCAACCAGCGTGGGCGAGGTGTTCAAACGAGGCAGGATGGTAGGGGTGGGAGGTGGAGGGCGGGGTGTCATGAATTTATCGGCAGGATTCATCGTCTTGACATCGCCATTCGCCATTGAACTCATAGAGCCACTTCGAAATCGAAGGGGTTGAACTTCAACAGGCACGGAAAGAAGATTGACAGGTTGGCCTGGAAGATATGGGCAATTTGTTGTCGATGGAAGTGTTGGATCATGATGCTCTTGACCGTCGTCGAGCTCATACTAATAGAAATGTGTAAGCCTTATAGATTCCATTTTCCGTTTCGAATGGAAAAAACCAACGTAGTAAAAGTAGGTGGATCCCATCTTCAAACCACCCGTTCGTTTGGGACTACTACCGCCCTCTCCATCGCAAATGATATCTGTAAATGCGTAACAGCCCCGCCATTGACCGCGTGACCGTTTTGTATCTCGTTCCATCGGATAATGTTTAGAGAAATTGTCCCAGGATCCAATTAGATGAACCGATTGTGTGGATGGGGAAGTTTGGCTGCAAAGTCGTAAGCGGGATGAAACAAGGGTCATGAATAAATGAAAGAGCCGAGATTATGGGGTCGTGCTGTCGCTCATATATTGAGGACTGGCGGCAGGTAATAATAAACATTTTTCCGTCCCCTCCGCAAATTTCGGAGGGATGGGCAGTGATCAGCTTGATCTTCGAAACTCTTGATATGCTTGATATAAGAGGCTGATCCTATCAAACACTGGAAGTTTCCTTCGACGCCAAGAGTCCAATGTTCGGGCGAAGCAGCAATAGATGCATAACCCAGGAGCTCAATTGCCGTATTATTATCCGGATTTAGGAACAGTAAAGAAAGACATGGCCAATACTCCGAGTGACATTAGCGGCCTTGTACCTCAAACTTTGAAGCACGAACCTTGAGACTCGAGCTCCAATAAGTTTAATTGACAGCCCCTTCATCAATGGCACCGAGGGAAATACTCCTCCGCTCACCGAATAAAGGCGACGGAGCCTGTTCAAATGATGGATTGGAGGGAGGAAACAAGGGAAGTTTGGACGTACATCATAAAGGTTATGAGAGCTGTGTCCATTTTGCCGAAGTATTAAGACTCAGGACCGGCCCAAGACAAGAAGAAGTAAATGTTTGTTTTTGTTAGAGGCGAAAGGCCGTTGTCTTATAGCGAAGGTGCGATGGACGTCTTGTGTCTTTGTACACCAACGACTGAGATCATGTGGGGGCTAATAAGTCGAACCTCGAATAGGAGGCTCAGTGAAAGAGCCTTATACTCCAAAATAGCTGTTCCCCCGGGTAAGTTTGAGGATGCCGCGTGTTTGAGATGCGTCCTCAAGGAGAATTGGTGGAATTGCAGTGTTGGTCGAGCGGCCAGTGGGGATGCGCCTTTGAACTTGGAAGCGCCCTAATAGTAGTGGGCTCGACGACGATAGGCTTTCAAGACTGGGCGCGTAATGTTTTCCAGGCGAAGGGTACCTGGAACACTGGAACAACCAGGTAGAGTTTGACGGCTGAGGCTTATAATAGAAAATCCTGGGGCAGTGGCATTGCTGGGGAGGATTAGAGGATTTAATAGTGGATTGGTGGTGCTGACGTCGAGACGTCGAGGGCAAAAGATCCCCGGATGGATGATCTTTATCGTTATGGAGGGGCAGCAGGCGTCGGCGCAACTGGGGGGGGGGTAGTTCGGTGGATGGGGGCCCAGCAACCCAGATCAAAATGCCAGGGAAGTAAGTGAACCTGGGAATCTGAACCAGATGCGGACTGTGACTCTGTGAGCGTACAAGTTCGGACGATGTCGTTTCCCAAATGGGGATGAGATTAGCCGTCAAGAGCTGGAGAGGCTGCGCGGTGATGTGATGTGGGCGATGGTGGGTGTTATCAAGCTACCAAATCAAACCTTGCGAGTTTATGTCACTTGGTAAATGTCAATGCCACGATGCAGACGAACCAAGAAGAACAGGAGTTGAGACGGAGATGTGGAACGGAACAGGTATATGAGAAAATTATAGCAACAACAAAAGAGGAAGCCGACGGCTGCACGGCATCGTGACTGCTCTACTGAGTCTACTCAGGAGAGGAGATGAGGCTGGGACTTAGCGTTGGGCCGGCGCGATTTCGAAAGAGCGAAAAAGCACATCTCACTATCTCAGGCGTCTTTCTCTGCCGCTGCCGCATTATTACTCGGCGCGTTGAGAAGAAGGAGGCGCGGGAAGGGTATGCGTATGATACCGTAGATTGACATTGACGGCAGTCTGTCCAAGCCTCCAAGCCTCCAAGCCTCCAAATCTGACAGGGACACGGCGGCCCACGGGAGCTGAGGAGCTGAGGAGCTGAGGTCCTGAGGAGCCTTCTCTCCAACCTCAAACATGGCGCGCTCTAAAATAAGGTGCAGCCATTTATGCCTCAATGCTTGCTGACTCTTGTTGCCCCGTTACTGCCCCCCCAACAACCCATGCGAGCCATCAGTAACCTTATTCGCAGAGTGAAGTGCGCCCTTCCCTTCCAAATTCAAATCTGTTTCGAGATGACGTTGGATGCACCATGCAGACCATGCAGACCATGCAGACCATGCAGACCATGCAGACCATGCAGACCAACCCTGCAGGCGGAGAGGAGGTTGCCATTGGTTGCACTACAGCTGCACCTTTGAATTACAGTACCGATACAGTATCAATTGACTTTACGGACTTTCAAGGAACCAGAACAGGTCAGAGGCCCAGACTCCAGAACAAGCTGGAAATGAAGATGGACAGCGCTGCCGACCCCAAGCGTCGGTGAAATCAAGATATCAAAAAGTACTTCGTACTATTGAAAAGAGACGTCGTTGATAGGGGCCACTAGGAAGCTCTACTGCCCACTCTAGAGCGAAAAGCCCCATTCCCCTGCATCTGCCCTGTGGGCTGTGGCTCACTGATTGGACTTGGCTCCTCCACATGAAAGTTCCGAAACCACCCCCGCTGATTGGCAAATGCTCCACTCATGAAATGAATGCATTCTTGCCCGTGCACGCACACCCAAAATGAACCCATTCAGCTCACGTCCTCCCGTCCAACAGCGCGTCGACGGGAAGGAACACGTATGGAATATGGAAACATGGAATGCCTCCCTCATCCTCGCGTTTATCCTTCCAAATCCCCAGGTCTGGTTGAAAGTCAGCCTAGCCGGTGCTTCGTGGAACGCTCCAACTGTTTATATGAAACCCTTGATCATCCTATCTATCTGGCTGGCCACTGACTGGCTGGATCTAGAAGAAACTTTCTATGTCTGTGTTACTATATGGTCCTATTGTTCCAAACCGTTGCTTCTTGCTAATTTTGTTTCCTTCGCGAATTCTTCGCTCCACGTTTCCAAATTAAAGTCGAAGTGCCAAAAGGCTGCTGTGAGTGTTGGGAAAGGGGGAGGTGTCACTCTCTCTCGTTCACGGCCCCTATAAAGTTAATATTCGTTCCAGTCCACGAACTGTTCTCTTTATATTGGTGGGCTCGTTGAAGTACTATGGTTTCTATGGCTAAAAATGTTATCATTAGTCCCAAAAATCTTCTTTCCTTTTCATAAAACCGTTTCATAGAGCTTTAAGCTTTACGCAAAGTTGCTACGCATGCATTTCTTGATATGGTGAGATCATCACTCGAACCTTCCTGCGCCGAACAAAACTTTAGTTCATGAGACTCCTGTGGTTGCCCGGGGGTTATTTCATGACCCGGATTCGAATTTGTTCTCGACCAGAAACATTGTTTCGCTTTTCCCACATCAGAGCGCAGAATCATTATCCCGGCAGGAGCTTGAAGTAGCTCCTCCGGAAGCATTGCGTGTGGGACTGTATGGGCTGAAAGTATATCAATTGTTTCCTGAACTGGAACACTTGGTCCTGATTTTCCATTACTGAGCGTACATAAAAGTACGCGGAATTATCCCTTGTACAGGTTACCTGAGCTGTAGTCTTTGTAGTCTTTCGTCATTTAGATTTTTTTTGCTATTGAATATCGATCTTGAGGAATTCTGAAAGTTTTACAGACAGTGGAACATTATTAATACCCCAAAAAAAATTCATTTGCTTCAAAGGGGCAAGGTGTACGGCGAATAAAGCCGTGCTCTTACTTTACTGATTGGCGGAAAACGGATTCGAAATCGGGACAACGCCTCCATATTACTGCTGTCGTAACAGAACATGATTTCTCCACATACTATTGATTAAGTTAGGACCTCTTCGCGATACCAAAATTTACCAGACGTTCTTCGCAAAGACAAACACTCTTTTCCCAGTACCCACTTAGGTAGGTAACCAGACGACCTACAATCTAGGCAGCGAGGATTGGATAGCCACAGGAGAAGGGCTTGGAGAGTGAGATGGTAAGTGGGAGGCCACAGCGAAGCTAGGCGGTGTTCTCATCAAGGGTGGTATCTGGGATGTGAGCCATGCTATTACGTACCATCGCTGGACATCCTTCGTCAACCAGCTACCTCGAAGGAAGCACTGGCTGGTTGAACAATCACAATGCACAGCAGATGCAGTTTTTTTCATTGATTGTGGGCACGAATTGGAATCTGGAATGGGGTGTTTCTCTTGTTGCTTATATTTCCCAACCCTAATTCGAAACGAGTTCTCTAAAGTCTTTAGCCCTCCCGGGAAACAATTACATTGGAATAGGTTCCTATCCCTTCCATCAAGTACGAGCCATACATGAAAACTAGCAGCAGCGCGCGAGACATGAACTGTTGCTGGCTTCACCCACCAGCTTCTCAACTCGATATTCATCCGGACATCTCATATCATCCGAACTTTTCTCCTGGAAGAATAAATTAACATTCTGAAGTGAATCCAACCAAGTATGCAAAGTCGTTGTTATTTGTTGCATATCGCAAAAGCGCCCCCTCCTCGAAACCTACAATTTACCCCCAAAGGACGACCCGGAGCACTCAGCGCCCACGCCTCTACACAAAAATCCATTTAAATCGCTAGGTAGAGCTATTTGGTGCCATTCTAGTGGTATGAAAAGTTTTTGGATGCGAGGAGATTTGAGGATGTGACGAGTCGAGGGGCGCTTTGGGTTTCTGCATCAAAAATCTAGGTCAAATGCTGACAAATGTTGTCAAGGGTTTTGGAGCTGGGATGAAGCGTTTTGTGAGGTGCTCTCAGCTCCCAAGGAGCCTTTACCAAACGATGTCTTTCAGATTATAGTGTCTTTTCAGGACGAGGTTTTGACCGGCCAGCAAACCAGCTCCCCAAGACTGACAAGAATCACGCTTCAGCATACAGCAGAACATAAGATGATAATATCTTACAAAAGAAATTGTATTAGTATTAGGTAACCTGCACCTGCACCGCCGAAAGTGGCCTTTCGAGGCTGTCTCCCATGCCGCATGTACACTACAATCTCACAACCGGAACGCCCATCCCATCCATAACCCAAATCCAAACCACCAACCATAAACACCGTTATAGAATGCAAATGTGCCATGCATCTTCCCTCTAATCTGTATTATACAATCCTCCCAGCGGTTTCGCTCACAGTTCCACCTTGTCCGCATCGACTTTGAACTGTGCTGCCTTCTTCGACCGCTCGTATTTAGCGGTTGTGTCGCCCGTCCAGACCGTGCCCAGCAACCGATCCCAGAACGTGAAAAAGGGTTGCGAGAAATTGGTCTTGATGCCCCAGCTCTGGTGGTGGATATCGTGGTAGCCCGCATTATTGCTCGTGATATGCTGCAGGGGATCCCATGGTAGGGCGTAGCCACAGTGGTCGTCTACAGTTTTAATTGTCGAGCCGACGAAAAATAGCATGCCTTGGCGCGCGGTCATGCCGGCGACCTTGTAGGCAATGCTGGCGCCCAGTGTGTCAAGGAGGAAGCCCTCAAAAGGGTGGTTGTAGAGGGCACCGAAAGCGTAGGGGACGTATAGTCTGTGGTGGCGAGAATGGAAAGTTGCTATACTTTATTAGGAGAGCAAACGCAATATTTGAGTATTTGACTTACTGTAGAGCCATTTGTTCATGTGCATTGCACGATGAAGGAAATATTGCCATGTATCCTCAAAAACAATCGCCAATGCAAATTGCAGCATTGGTACAATACACCAGTAGATCGCCTTTGCAGTAAACATCTCCCAGCTTGCAAACGCGGCGATGGGCGCTCCGCTCACAACATCCAGTCCCATCGTCAGAGGGTACTTTCCTCCCGCTAAAGCCCCCGCAAGCATTGGATGAGAACCAGAGAAGTTCTTGGAAATGGCCGCAGCGTTCAGTCCCAGTAACCCCAGGAGCTTCGGCAGAGCCCTTTGAGCAATTCGCAATCTCGTCGCCCAGCGCGCAACATCATAGTCCTCCCTCCCAGTCACCTCTTCCGGCTCCGTGAAACCCAGCACTGCACCGACTACCGTTTGTATAATCTGCTGGATGATGACATCGCGAGCTACTTCGTACCGCGAGACATGGTTCCGCTTGAGGATCTCGGCGGGGGTGTGCAGTCGGTACTGCGGCCATACATCGTAGGAGTCGATGCAGTGGAAGAACATGGACAGAAGCCAGTATGCGGCAATTGGGAGGATCAAGCTGAGGTAGAAGTCGGGTATGAAGGAGACGAGCGGCTGGACCGGAGAGGGGGTATAGGATGGCAAGGGCGGAAGATCAGACATGGCTGACGCGTTGGCGACTGCAGCTGCAGCTGTGAGGTTGGCCATCCTGAAAAGCTGTTTGCTGTTTATTGTGCGCGCATCAAATTGTAAAGGAATGTATAAAGAATGCGAGTGGAAAGGAGCGACCTTGATGTTTTGAGAGAGTTCGGACGAGGGAGAGGCACGCCACTATAGTAATACTCGGGCTACAATCTCGTTTAGCAACTTTTTTAGATCCGTCAATTCCGCGATCAACGTCAACCCCCCTGATTGATTTGTCAGGACGCGTGAGATCTGAGTGAGAATGCATACGAGGGATGAGGATGAGGATGCAATGCGTGAGAGGGGAGTCGTGGTTTAAGAGTTGCCAAGCAGGTGCAATGTCAGACCAGCAAGCACGCTTAATTTGCTTCACCTCATTCACGGAGATAGATGTCTTTACTTTTGAGTTGGCTATGGAGCGTGTGGGGCATGTGCAGGAGAAGATGATGCTACGGCGTGGCGACATGTGAATACCGGTGGCTGCTGTGGCTGAGTGGCAAATTTATCAGGCTGAATTTCTGGCCTGAATGGATGCCCGAGAACTCAGGCATCCAGCTCTTGCGCTAGTCTATTTTAGGCTAGGCCCAGATCTGGACTTTTTTCCCCTCCACCAGCCCACTAAGAATCGGAATCTCGAACATCTGCCTGCGATACCCATCCCCCATCTCCCCTCCCAAATACCAACCAGATTTTCGCAAATACAGCGCAACCATGATCATTTTCAAGGTCAGTAGACCCTCGATATCTGCATACAACCCCGCCCCTCCAGCCTCGACGCAGACCCTCGAATGTATTCGTTGTATTGTGTGGGGAGCATTGGCTAACATTCTTTTTTCAGGATATCATTACCGGTGACGAGATCATCTCCGACTCCTACGATTTGAAGGAGGTCGATGGAACCGTCTACGAGGTCGACTGCCAAATGATCACCCTCGGCGCCGTCGAAGTCAGTATGTACATCCCGAAATAGCCCAGTGCCTCGAACACACCGCTGACACCAAGCACAGACACCGGAGCCAACGCCTCTGCTGAGGAAGCCGATGAGGGCGTCGAAGATGGCGCCTTGCAGGTCAACAACGTCGTCAACTCTTTCCGCCTGTCGTCAACCTCGTTCGACAAGAAGTCGTATCTCAGCCACCTCAAAAGTATGTGCTACATATTGCCGAATATCTAGAGACAACCTAATCGGGATTTAGCATACATGAAGAAGGTTAAGGAGGCTTTGAAAGCCAAGGGAGCTGATGATGAGACCGTCACTGCTTTCGAGAAAGGTGCCGCCGCATACGCCAAGAAGATCGTTAGCAATTTCAAGGACTACGATTTCTACATCGGCGAGTCAATGGACCCCGACGGAATGTAAGTAGGCTCTAGTCATATCAAATTTCTTGCTCTAACGTATCTAGGGTTGTGCTCATGAACTACCGCGAGGACGGAACCACCCCCTATGTCACTGTCTGGAAGCACGGCCTCACTGAGATGAAGGTTTAAGCGAATAGGTCCATTGTGCATTGCAGAAGCTAGTATAGCATTTCCTGCGAGTTTTCCCTTCAAACCAGCGATATCAATTCTCAATAAAAGTCATCTCCGCCAGTCTTCCCTATTTGCCCCACGGTGCCATGCGGGAAAACAGTTGAAATCAATGCGCCAGATGAAAGACTTCCAGTAGAAGTCGGAACTTAGTAGGAGTCCATAACGCCGCCCTTTCCCCACCTCCAGATACCATTTTAAGATACACTATGTATTCAATAACCCTCGTGCAAGTCGCCCTTCGAAACAGAGATATCGATCGAGAATTTGAAATTGTCAGAGCGGAAAGTGTCATAAGCACCCCCCTAAATCGTTCTCTCTGCTGAAACGACCGAATCAACCCATTTCTGGCGTGGCTTTATCGCGGTGCAGATAGCCTCAAGCAAATCAACAGCAAAGCCTTGAACCTCTGAGATGGGCTTTTTGAAGCGATCATTGCACTGCTTGACACCAGCAGCCAGAAGAGCGCCCTGCGTGGCGAGAGCCCTCAGCGGATTACCAGGCGGAGCAATCCTGTAGATGGTAGTAACATCGTCCGGGGTGATGAAGTTTGCCCGTGGCGGGTTATACATCAATCCAGTCTTCCTATTGACTTTAGGCACAGGCGCCTGCCACGGGCCCAGTCCCGGCGAGTCGCCCATCGCAATGCTCTTCTTCAGCGGCTCATAAATCGCATCGCACGTCGCAAGCCCCAGTTCGTACTTATCTGCATACTCCAGGAAGTCAATGCACCGCCTGATCACCTCGCCGCCCGTCTCCTTCACTTCCAAACTTCCCGCAAGCGTGCCCCGTAGCATGAACTCGAGCAGGACCTCGAAGTCGTCGACGCGGTCCTCGGGCAGGTTGAGCTTTTGCGTCAAGCCTTCGGCGAAGTGGCCGTTGAAGCAGCGGTCGAAGTAGGCCGAGTAGTGGCAGAGGAGGAGCTTGGGGAGGGAGTAAACCTTCTTTTCCTTGCCGACGGTGACATCGACTTTGGGGCCGGACATCAGTCTGGTGATTGGGAGTCAGTGAGTGTGGGAGGCTATGAAGAGGGGATTGGCTTACTTGAGGAACTCGAGGGACGACGGCTTT
>QGMK01001215.1:0-11996 GCA_007825345.1 Lachnellula suecica | reverse complement strand
CCCCACATCCATCCCTAGACTCGAACAACGCAACCCCCACCCGCCACAACCAGCCGTCGCACAAGCCCAGCTCAGCCATAAAATAAATTGAGGTGAAGCCCAAGTGTAACTCCTCCCTCGAGTGGTATATATCTACGTGCAACACTCATCGTGACAGCGAATACATACACACTCAGCCAGCCATGGATGAATCATCCCATCTCAGTATTCTCATGTCCATGCCCATGCTCATCTCCATCGATTCCTGCCACATGTCTGTCTGTCCGAAAAAGGAAACGTATCGCGTGCTCGACATAAACCCATAAGATGCAAGTAAGGCGGAGAGACCTCCACCTCCACCCCCACCTCCAGCCCCACCTCCACCTCCGGCACTGTCCTCTGGCTTTGTTGGGGGAAGCAGTGTAACAAACAGCCCAAAGAACGGGTTAGGAAGTACAGCACAGCATAGCACAGCACGAGCCTGAAATTCAAAGATGACCTGGCAGTTGTCACAAAACCCCTTCCGCGTTTGCCAGACGCTACAGGGAGAACAAGTTACATACCCATCTCGTCATCACGAGAAAATCATGTAGAATACTTGATGAGAATGATATCACAAAAGTCACGTCACGTCACATCACGAGCAAATTGATCAGTTTCGAAATATCTTTGTATTTCTGTACCTATGCGGTAGGCCCAACATCCGAAGCACGCCGAAAATGCAAGGCAAGGTTGTAATTCCTAGCCGCCTAAGACCCTTTCCCTTATCCCAGAACGCCGCCGCAATGCTTGTTTGTCTATTGAAAAGTGCCTGCCATGCCATGCAATGCCGTATGTGCTTTGTGGTCGTGATGTTTTACTGTAAAGAAAGAGTGTCGAGGCCCGCTTGATAGCTATGCAAAGCCAAATGCAAGAGGGAGATGCTCCATGTGGGTTGAAAAAAGCCGAGTGCGTATGTACAAGTCGTGATGTTGGAGAATTGGCCAAGTAACCGTTGGCCGAGCATGAAGAAGACTCATGGGGGTCCGAGACTACAGCTCCCGAGGGTCAATCTACAACTCCCGGTAGTCACTCGGTCTAGCTCTACGCTGCTTTCCCTGATGCCGGTGCGGGTTGACAGGTTTGCGAAAATAGGCATTGTCCTCTTCATTAGGAAGCGGCTCTGCGAAGACAGTCTTCTGCTGGTTGGGAAACCCGCCTGCGACTCCAGCTCCACCCCCATTTGCACCGTCATGGTTGCCATTCGCCTGGTGGTTTCCTTGCCCGTTCATGTGGTTGCCACCACCGTTCATCATGCCCATGTTTCCGCCCCCATAGCCGCCGCCGTTGCCGTACATGTTCATGTTCATGTTGGGAAAGCCGCCGTAGGGCATCATGGGGTTCATCATAGGGTTCATGCCTCCCATGCCGAAGCCGTTCATCATGGGATTCATGCCGTTACCGCCGTAGAAATTCTGAGACATGTCGAAGGGCATGTTGGGGAAGCCCATGCCGTTCATGCCGTTCATCATGGCTTGCTGCTGGTACATGGCCTGCTTTTGCGCTTCTTGTTGTTGCATGGCCTTGGGACCTTTAGGGATCTTAGGATTCTCAAGTAATTCGTCCGCTGGTCTCTTCTTGGAAGCGGGAGCCGCGTTTCCGTTTACAGGAGCCTGTGCGGGAGCGACGATTGAGGTTGCTGGTAGAGGTGACTTTGATGGGGATTTAACTAGCACGGACGGATTCGGAGATGGCGATTTCGTCTTCGACTTCTCTTCCGCAACGGGTACTGGCGTTGAGACAGCCTTTACGCTTGGACTCGGTGACTTCTGCTTTTCGGCCTTCTCGGCCATGTCCTTTGCCTTCTTTTCGGCAGTCTTCTCTTCAAGATACGTCTTGATCTTTGCAGATGTTTCATCATCAGTCTTAAGATCATCAATCAGAATTCCATCGCTCTGGCACCCAGGACAATTGAAGTCGCTCTCAATCAGAGCGTTAGTAATGCAATCATTGCAATACGTCTTCTCACAACATGGCGTCTTCATTGGGTCTATAAAGATTCTCTTGTCGATAGAACACTCCAGACCTCTATCCTGTAACTCCTTGTCCCCAGCAGCAGCCGCCTTTTGCGCAGCGGCAGAAGATTTGGTCTTCGCCTGAAACTTTTCCCAAGATGCCTTATCAGGTTCCGCCACAACAAAGTCTCCGTCAGCATTAACCATAACACCTGATGGAAGCTTCGTGTCATCTGTTGTCCCATCATTGATGAGAGCCGCCGGCTTCTCAACCGTCTTCAGAAACGACTTTGGAATACCCGTAGTACGCTTCACTCTAGGCTTATTATCAAAATTCGGGTCGTCATTTGTAGGGCACAACTGAATCCAGTGCCCCTTCTCTCCACATCGATAACAGATGTAGCCGACGGGAGGATCATGTGCTGGCACATTTGCAGCCGCTTGGCCTTTCTTGCCTCCAGGTCGGAAAACTGGAGCTTGACTACGTGATATTAGTTTAATTTGTTATCTCCTGGAAACATACAAACTCACGTTGCCATCTCCTCCTGCTGTGCAGTCCACTGCTCACTCTGAGCTTGGAACATTGCTGCCATACGCTGCTCTTCAGTCATGGCGCTGTTCATTTGGGTAGGTATGGTTGTGCTGGAAGGTTTCGCAGCCGACTTATTCGAAGATTGTTCCTTGCGCGACGAGTTCTTCATATTGATAGGCATTTTGCCTGACATGTATCTGGCGGCTCGGCCGGCCCCAGGCTTGATGGGTGGTAATCGACGGGCAATGACCGAAGTCGATCGAGGGATGATAGTGGTATCGTCATCGTACTCTGTCGCATTGTTAGCATGATCTCTACGTCTCTGATCCTCCCTGAAGCTTACCTTCTTTGCCATCTTCATGGTAGATAGCAAGGTCGAAATCTGTTCCGTCACCGAGGCCGCTCTTGATAATTATATCACGTTTGAGTTCAAACACAGAGATGCCAGTACCATCAAATTCGACTCTGGAGGGATCTCTCTGGGACTTGAACTTGAAAAACACGGAGGACGACATGATGATGAGTTGTAAGGTGGTGATTCGAAGGTGGTGTTTGCCGAAGTCCGTCTCGAGAGACGAAAGAGGTACGGAGTAAGGGTTATGCCAAAGCAACAAAGAGCTTGGATGAGCGCTGGTGAGTCAAGGGAAGGAAAGGGTGGTAAGTGTCTCGTGAATGCGACCGTTGCAGGATCAAGATTCTTCTTTTTTTTTCCGTTCAAGAGAACGAGGTGAATACAAATGCTTGATTGCAGTCACTCGAGATAACTCTGGTGACAGGAACACGTTCTGAAGAAAGGAAGGAAATGATGTACAAGATTGCAGCAAGCTGCCAGTGTAATGTGCGACGTCCTGAGTTTGTGGGAATCCCTCCACGACAAAGCGACAAAGCAGCTCCTCCACGTACACCCGCGTATCGTTTCTTCCCAACAGGCCAACTATGTATCCCCCCAGACTCCCTAGCGATAGTAAGTACGATGCAGAACCTTAGCGACAGAATTTCGATGCGCGAACTGATGTCGGCGATGGTGGTCGTGGTGTTGGCGGTTGTGGTTGTAGAAGGGAAAATGGGGGTGGCAGGCGGCGACGAAGAAGGCTTGCTTTGACGGCGGCTGTGTTCGGCGTAGCTGACAAATCATGCGCTAAGCTTAAGACGGAATAGTAGACAGCACAGGGTAGATTCACCACTTCATCCTCACAACATTCACATACAGAAATTGGTTCCCCAATATCACTCACGCAGTGGCACGAACACAATATATATCATATTTGTTCATATTATTTTGCGATTCTCTAAATAATGCCTCACAATGTGCTCCCTGAGAATATCCCCCCCCTTCGAAACATTATCTGAACCCCAGGGATAATTCCAGGATCGTGGATATCAAACAATGCTGAGCTGTGACGCTACGCTGTAGATGTAGTGTCTTGCTTGATGATGTGGTGAGGATTTGCCTCGCTTAAGTCTTCTGGTAGACAGAACCGAACACTTTTCTCCCCATAGCCACAAGCGTATAGTTCCAAAACGTCACCAAAGTAACTTCCTGATGTTATTCGGACTCCATAGTTGCGAACAGCTTGCTGCACGCCCCGACAACCTCGACGACCCCAACGATATCCTCTCATCACCTACTCCCGACCACCAGCTCGAGATTCTGGGGGCGATGAAACATTCGAATATCCTCATCTCGAACGGACCCCGAAGTACCGCATTACCCCGCCTTCCACTACCCATGCTGCTCCATGGAAATACTATCGAGGCTATAGCAGGCGAGCACGATGCCGATATGTCTTGTGCTGGACCACCTAGCGTGCGCGTGCGATAATGCGACTGGACCACGACCTTACCTCGAAGCTGTTGGAGATCTATACAGTGATGGACAAGTATTGGGGAGCACATGAAGCTCTGGATTATCACCGCTCTTGTTGGCTTGAATCACGATCTCTCCACCAGCGCCTAGCATCGAAGAGGGTTCAGCGCCATCCACTACTGGTCGTCGATATCCTTCAACCGCGAGGGAAGGTACAACAATACGAACACACGGACGGGAGTCGTAGATGACAAGGGACGCGCCAGCATGTCCTTTGCGCTCCAAAGCTTGGTGTATTCCTGCCACGAGAGCAATCGGCCGACGCCTGGCCAATTTGGAGATTCAACCCCTCGCACCCCAAGTCGCGCGGGGCTACAATCTATTCGGACATACATACTTTGGTACATCTCGAAATATGCCTTGTCGCAGACAATCGCAGATCTAAGTCAAGCAGCAATGGAACGACCGAGGGCTCATCTTCTGGCAGTTCGAATCTCCCACAGTCGTCAACCCACCATTGGAACGATGGCGATTGTCAGACAGCAGTGCCGTGTTCAATCTCTGAGTTAAAGCGAAGGCTTTGAGATCGCTCCGGGGCCTCCTATCCTCGCCCAACACCTCTGGATCGCAAGCCATTGGCGGCGAGGGGCAGTATTGAACGGGGGCTATACTGTCGTACCGAAGCGGGTATCGCCGCTGACTCCGGGATGCTTCTCACCACCTCTTGGATTTTTTTGGGTATGAGTATCTCGACACCAAGTTTCTGGTTCTGGCATAACAAGACAAGATTCGAGAACACACACCATATGCACCCAAGTACGCCCTCCCCGAACCATGGTATCATTCATGCTTCATATCCCAGAAAACAACGCCCTTGCAATGCATTTTAAACCGAAAAGTCATATCAAGCCGCCCAAACGTCATCCCTTCTTGAGCTTTGTATGAAACAACCAGCCAGAAACATAAAAGCATTATCGTATCGTTGGCAAATGACAGGTACTAAGAGCCTGAGCAAGTCTCCTTCCCCCGATTCGCCTCCCAATTATCCAGAATCCGCTTCACCTCCTTAGAAATAACCAACTTCGTCAGGAACAAATCAACGCCAGCAAGGGCAACCTCTGAGGACTGGGAGTAGCTCGGCCACTTGATGTGCCTCGGCAGCTTTTCCCCCCCCTGGATTTTGGCGTGGGACTGCCTTGAGTACAGGTGATCGGAAGAACGGCGTGGTATGTGCTAGGCACGTAAGAGCATGCGGCATTGCTCACCATACAAGCTATTTGACTTCAGGCCGCTTTTTTTTGTTTCGCATTTATTGTTTTCGCGTTGGAATTGTCAACTTGAAGTTGATTTGAAAGTGCCACAAGTAGTGGGACATTTTCATGTGCCAAAAATAGTACAGTGAATTTGGCTTTTATTATTCCAACGGCATGAAGTACAGTGGAAGATGCTGCGTGATTTTATGTTCTACTCTTTGGTGTGGCTTAAAGTTCCGTTGACATATACATCGTTGTTATGGTCGCCACACGCCCATGTTGAGATGGAATGCGGTGACCCTCATCATGGCGGAAGTCCGAGAATCGGTCTCGTTGAAGTTCGCCGTCGTGGTGGACTTCGGGCCTTGCGGCGAGGGAGACGGAGTCCAAGCAAGAACAACTCAGCGATGGCATTGCTGCACTGGCCAGCAGGCAAGCTTTGGGTCCCAGCGGGCTCTGTGGCGACCGTGGTGTTGGTTGGGGCATTCGAATGTCTAAAACTCGCTGGCGAGGGAGAAACTGCAGATCATCAGAATTTGGCGTGAATCGCCTGGCTCTGCAATACATTAAGGTGCCAGAGTATTTCTCCTGTGCATCATCGCGTTGTGATATTTCGATACCCTGATTTTGTTCCCACAAATGCCAAATATCCCACAAGCCACGCATGTGAGCTCTCTCACCAGAATGGATGTGTAACCGCGATGAGATCTCTTTCTTGATGAGGCCCAAGATTGAGATATATCAGAGTTTGATCCGTCCGGCAAGGTCAGGCAGAAAGAGAACCGCGTGAAAGTCGCGCAGGGTGCGAGCAACCTCGAGAAAGCCGAGGATGCTTGTGTAACGCACGGAGAGGTGTCGAGGCCGAAGCTTTGGGCGAATTCTTTTGCATGGCCGCTTTGAGGTCGAAGCTGCCCGAACTTCGTTGTCCCCTGGTCGCGGATGTTTGAGACATTCGTCGCTGGAATTAGAGAGGGAGGCGGGGGAAGGTATGGAATTGAGTTTCGATCTAGCTTTCGATCGACTCTGAAAGCTTGCTTAAGGGATGTGCTAATTCCGCCCGAAATGGTGATCTGGCTCAAGATTCCACAGCTCCAAAGCCTAGGTAGCTGCAGCCCAAGGGGGAATCTCAGAATCAAATCGGCGTACTGGTGTAGTTGAAACAGCTCCAAAGTTTTCGCCTCTACCACTGGAGCTATTAATGTTCTTCTTCATCGCGCCTTCCCCTTCTTCGCCTTGGGTGCTGCACTAGCCTCCCTAGGCTCGTTATCCTTCGCCAACTCCGTCCCAGCAGCCGTTGCACTCACACTTGCTAAACAAGGGCGAGGGTCAAAGACACAGGGCTGGTCATCGTCGTCGTCCACAGTAGCTAGTACTTTCTTCGCAATTGCGTTGTTAGCTGCGATCTCTACCTTCTACTATACCTCAGTCGCATTGTGGTCTGCTTCGTGTTCGGCGCGGAACACAATGCGTGAGCTGCACTTCGACGCTTGTGCTGAGTCTCTTTTCTGATAGCCAGAGCCTGCTGTTCCTGACCCGTGGTCGATTATCTCAGTAGCATTTTCCTGGCCCTTGTACTTGATGACCTTGCTAAAGGTAAGTTCAACAGTCAGATAGTAGCTCTCTACAAAATGGCCGTCGACGAATTGGACTGTGAGCGACAATTTCCCTGCACTTTCAAGCTTTGTTCTGTGCAGGGCCTTCACGCTGTGCTTCTCAGCCTCCTCGAATTCGCCTTTTATGCTTGCAATACTGGCGTCGAGAGTCTCGACACGAGCTCTGCTTTGCTTTGCGAGTGATTCGTTCCGGTCGAGCTTGTTTGTTCGATAGTTCTGCACGCATGGAAGGGCTGAAGATGGTCAGAGTATCCTCCACATCCGGCAAGATTCCCGGTCCGCCGTCACCAATAACTACAATGCCCAGCTCCTTCGTCATATACCGACCTGGTCCTGTGCCAGGGCTTGGACTGCGTGTGTCGGGGAAGATCAAGCGGAACGCGAGGCGCGTGCCGATGGCTGGGTCGGGAAGTAGAGCAGACATGCTGACGCGATGTTGGCGTGCAGGACGAGCGTTTTGGGAAAGCGGGGTGGGCGTGAGGCTGGGTTGACAGCAGAAGGCGCGCTCGGGGCTGCCGAGGTGGATTTCGAGGTGTGATTGGGGGTGCTTGGAGGTTGGCTTCCATGAAGACGAGCCTGAAGCATCTTGAAGACTGAAGTGGGGAAGGGTTCCATGTGAACAGCAGTTTGACATGGGCTAGTTGATCCCAAGAGCCTCATTGTCCTCCTCCTTGAAGCCATTACCGCCGGCTGCCATTGCTTCTGGCTGTGGTCGGCGTATTCGGGCTGCTGGTTGTACTTGGGACGTCCAGTGTCGAATTGATACCGAGAGGCATAGTCGCCGTTCTTACGGCGTTGAATCTGAGCATTCGGCCTTGGCCGGCACTTCTGGCCTTCCATTGTCGAAGAAGAACTGCTGGCTCCACTCGAGAGTCGTGATCGAGGCTGGGGCTGTGTAGTCCACCTGCGCAGTCCGATCCAGAGAGAAGCAACATTGATTGGGCTCTGGAGAGTCCATCACGGAGGCACCTAAAACCCCTACGTCTCTTTCGACGCAAGATCCGCAGTTCATTCGAACCCTCTCGAATTGCAGCAATATAACACATCTCATACAGGAGAAGATTCCTTGTCTTCCGGAAAATTTCCAACCAAGGCTCGTTATCCTCCAGTGACTCCATCGGCTCCTGAATCACGGCCACAGAATCGCCCATATCATAGTCGCAGATAACCGGTTGCCCGCGCAGAGCGAACACTCACATGAGCCCGTCTTCGACAAGAATTCCCATCAAAATACCTCCTTGGACCTGGCACCGGCTTGGGATGAACTCGCTCCTTTCCGGCAGCGGCCAAGTATAAGACAAAGAGAGTATCGTTGGCTAGGCTGCGCCGGCATGCCGTAGTGATTGTGCCCGGCGCTTGTCTATCTTCTGGTGTACTCCTCCTTCTCTCGGCATGTTGTCTCTTCTGAGTTATCTTATCGCCACCGCTTCTCTTGCGTCGTTTTGGTTGTTGGGTCTGTGGTAGGGGCTGCTTGCGAACGAGAGGCGTTGCTCGACTGCAAGCACGAGTGAGAGAACCTCTCCATTTATCTCTTCCGCCAAGAGCTTGCGACACGCCCTGAGAGTTGACTTGGATCTCGTTGGTTCATGTGCCAGCTCACGCTCAGAAGTCCAGCCATCAAAATTGTCCGTCCGAAAGAGTCCGTTCGCACTTCTTGTGCATTCAGAGGAGCGAATTGTGTATTGGAGCAAGCAGTCGAATTTGCCTGGGCCGAAGCTGAAATTCGAATTACGTCCCGACTGGTGGTTCGAAGGGAGACAGCTCGTAGCTTGGCTGTAGTAGTCGCCGGAGGATCCAGGACTGCTCCGTCCTCAACTGGGTCTCTACTTGGTATTAGAAATTGGCCTTGGAAGGTTTTGGGATAGCTCTTACCAAATATACGGTTCTCGTCTTCCCATTCGACCTGTGAGCGAGACTGGCTTGTGGCAGCCAAGCTTTCATAGCGACATTGCTCTTTGATCCTTCGATGTCGGCGCCTTCTCTTACTGCATGGAACCTGTCTTGATCATGAAAGAACTGAACGCAGCGGCAGGCGTCTCCGGGTCAACTCTGTGGTTCATGAATTGATGGGTTGCGACCCAGACTGACGTGACCTGGGACCGATATCCTCCTTCTGAGGGGTATATGCCATATTTCCAGGAGGTCCATCGTGAGTGTTTGTGCGAATTTCGGAGTTGTGCTGACGCTGAGGGTACGACGATACTATTCGCTGTTAATGTATCTTCATGGTAGTTGTGGGAGGCTATCTATTACCTTGCAATGCGCGAACGGTGGCTGTAGCCTCCCTATCTGTGGCCTTATCACCATACCCAAGGCAATCAATCACCTTGCTGCTGTTGGGCTCTCTGACAAGGCGAGTCGGACATTGAGTCCTTTGTGGTTCCCTTCAGAGCGTGGCCGGCCTGCGTTCCATCTTTCGCCCTATCCTTCGCCCTGATATCTCGCTGCTCGAAAGGAGCGTTGCCTGGTCGATGGTAGAAAGAAGATGGTCCAGAAATGATTTGAAAGCGCGCAACCAAAGCTTGCGAGCCTTATCGTACTCATACCCTGAGCTGGTCTTCGAAAGGAGCGGTCTCTTCTTCTTGTGGTCGCTTGCTTCTCGAGAAACGAGCAAGGCTCGCTTCGGTCATACGTAGGTACTGCTCTGCTATGTACCACCGCCGGTTGAACTCCGCCGCATTACTACAGTGAATGCCAAAAATTCTAATAATATTAAGTATTGAAATAAGCAGAGATTGTATCAAAACGGTTCTGTTGATCGTACGTGGCTTAAGATAAGTACTCCGTACCCATATCATCAAAACACCCACTAACTCTTTCAGCGAAAGGTAGCGGTTCGTACGAGTGGCTTAAGATAAGTACACCGTACCCATATATCATCAAAACACCCACTAACTCCTTCAGTGAAAGGTCGCGGTTCTGTTGATCGAGATTAAGATAAGTACCTCTGATCCAATTTCAATTGACCCACTAACTCCTTCAGTGAAAGGTCGCCGGCCTGTCCGGGGGCTTGTGATCCTTTTTTGCTTTTTTCGAGCATTTTTTTTGTCATGTAAGTCTATGATGGCGAATTATTAGCTTTTGCTATATTTTTTTGCACCTTTCGCATATCATTTTGCTCTACGGCCCATGACAGTAGGTCAGCCATCGACGCTAGTTCCCATAGAAGCGAGTAGAGGTATTCGCGCACCACAATAGCAATGGCATTAACTGTGTTATTAGATTTGCTTCCAGCAAGCCGCGTGCAGGCGCTGGGCTGTTCGTAGAGAGGTCGGAGACTTCGATAAGAAGGTAGGTATGATTTCATTAAAGTAGTGCTTGTTCGATCTTTTTGTTGCGTACGGGGTCAGCAAAGAAACAGGGTGCCTTGCAGCCAGCGCGATGTTTTACGCAGATGGCACATGTTCCGATACCGTCTACGTTCTATATTCAACCGTGAACAACTGTGGAGTGTGCGGGTCGAAAGGTCTTACGTTCTGCGATATTGTTGCAATGTGTTACCAGCGGTTTGGGATGCGATATACACAGGGAGACAATGAGCTGCTTGGTGAAATGAAGGCACAGAAGGCTTTGATGGTTCGTATCCAAGGTCTTATTTGATTTTTTTAAAATAATCTATCAAGAACCTGCACACCGGTCCACTCAAACAGCACCCGACTGGCCCCCGCCTCCTCTGCAACTCCGCCACCCTCCTCCAACTCCATCTCCATCTCCTCCCCCTCCGTGGTGCGGACCCCCAAACAACCCTCCACCTCCCACAGGCAACACACCCCCAGCGCAACCACGACAACAAAGACCCCGAGGGCCGCGGCGACGGCAGAGAATGCGTTCTATTGGCTCAATCAGCTCCTATTCGTCCTGTAGCATGCACAGGAAGGGATTTCAGGAGGCGTTGCTTACCGTCATTTTCGGAATTTTTTGTATGTGGATTGCTAAAAGAAAACAGATATAGTCAGATACACACGACTTGCGAACGAGACTGGTGGTTCACTGTACTGACATTTTGATGCTCGTTTTCCGGTGAAGAAGACGGTTTGGTTGCAGGAAAATCGAAGCTACATAGGGTGCGTCGCTTAGCGTATTTTTTCTCGTCAGTCGTCACGACCCCTCAAACGTTTGCTTGTCCTCCAAGCCTTTTATCAATATCACAGGAGTATTCAAAAGGGAGCTTAAAGTCTCACAGCAGGTCAGACATTGAGCATTGAGCATAAAGGTAACCTAACTTTCACTTCATCTCCTTGGGTACTAGAATATATCTTGTGGGTTTACAACGAAGAAAGTCTCTTTCACAACTCAAAGATTGTAATCCAGTAATGAGTGATGATTCCAGAATGCCTTGAGAAGTCGCGCGCGGGCGCGGAGCTGCTCCTAAAGTAGTCTTAGACTTTTATATAGGGAATATCGGGGGGGGAGAAAACAAAGAATGGGTTGTGGCGCGTGACGTAGACTCCCCTTCAGATGTGCGCGGCATAGCAACAGACGCGATAAAGGCTGGGATTTTTGTAGCCTTGCCTTTCCTTCCTCATCAGCCCTCCACCATCGCAAAGTAAGTAAATCAATTCCGTCTCCAAACAGCGTGTAACTGACTGTATCGTCTTATATAGGAATACACTCACTACATAACCTCTCCATTCTCGAACTACCATCCAACCTCCCTCATCATGGTAAGGGCTCTCTAGGACTCGATTCCTCTGCATGCTGTAGGGTGAACAGGAGCTAATCGAGTCGAAATATAGGATGTCTTCCGTCGGACCATGAACTTCATTGCCGCAGTGGGACTTGCTGTCTCCTGCGTTGCTCTGGTGGTGGTGGGTGGGG
>QGMK01001214.1:0-12003 GCA_007825345.1 Lachnellula suecica | reverse complement strand
CTAGGCCCACCTCCGCCGCCTCCGCCGCCTCCTCCGCCACGGTGTGGATGGCGTCCTGGTCTCATTGGCTTGTTCAGCCTGAAATCGATTTTCTTCAACGGATGCTCCACCCAAGCCAACCCCTCAAGACCCAACTCGCGCTTAGTCTGCTCGTCTTTGATCGTCCACGCCTGGAATACCTCACCCGGATCCTTCAAGCCTCTCAACTCAGGGACCCAAGTTTTGACATACTCAGCTTTGGGATCATAGTCATACGCCTGCTTTACGGGGTTGAAGATCCTCGCTGGGCCTCGCGGGTCGTTACCCACTCCGGCCAGATACTGCCAATTGCCCCAGTTGCTTGACAAATCGTAGTCCACCAACATACACTCGTACCACTCGGCGCCGATGCGCCAGTCGATGTAGAGATGCTTTGCAAAAAACGACGCAACGTTCTGGCGCGTGCGATTCGATGTGTAGCCCGTGTGGAACATCTCGCGCTGCGCAGCGTCGATGAGGCCCATACCCGTCGTACCGTTCAGCAGGCGCTCAATCTTGTTTTCTACGTCCCCTCTGGTCTGGTTGTTGCCTGGGTTGTCCGGGCTGAGCCAGTGCTCCGAAGCGTCTTCCTTGAAACCGCTCAGGCGGAAGAGCTTGGTTCCGAACTTGCGGTTGCACAGGCGCATGTAGTCGCGCCACAACAACTCAAACCGGACGCTCTTTGTACCTTCGTTCTCGCCCTTGCCGTGGCCGGGGACTGAACTCCATTTGCCGTTATCGGTACCGTCTTCGAAGGCGAGCAGGGCGGCGTGGATTTGGCGCGCAGTGATGGAACCAAAGACGAGGTAAGCTGAGAGCTTGGTGGAGTATTCGGGGCCTAGGAGACCATTTCGCGTGTCTTTGTATGTGGTCATACAGCCGGAAGCGATCTGGTTCTCGAGCCGCTCGTGTGCGTAGGTCTCTCCGCCTGTGAACGGGTGTGATGATTTGGCACCTGGTGGGTAGGCTGGTGGGTTTTTGATCAACGGCTCTCTAGTGTGAGGTTTCAAGAGCGCAGCTTGAAGTCCCTCGGGGGTACCTGGGATTGTGAAAGGCGAATGCTGGTGGGGAATGATGCTCTCCGCTGGGAATGGAGGAAGAGAGTTCTTGGTTGGCGTGGGAAGAACGGGGCGAGGTGCCTTCCTGAGAGGCTCAACCTTGTTGCGGTATTCCGTGAAAACATTGGGAAGGTCCTTGGGGTCGCTGAAGGGAAGATCGCGGCTGAGTAGGTAGATTAGACTTTGGTCGTTCTTGGGCGTTCTGGTTGTGGAAGGTGTTACTTACTCGTCTTTCAGGTACTTCTCATCGACCCAAGTCTTGAACTCAATGTTGGAATCTACACAGAGGTCCTTGATAGATCTTGCTTCTCTATGCTCCTCAACGCCTTCTTCGCCTGTCAACCAGACGGCGCCTACTTTTGCCCCATTCTTGCTGAGTCCTTCCAGCGTCAACTTGATGACTTCATCGACCATACCAACTCTAATACAAAGGCCACTCCCCACCTTCTCAAAACCATTCTTCAAGTCCCACACACTCTCCCCAAGGAACTTTGCACGATGGGGTCCAGTGCGCGGGAACCCAGCGATACGGCTCTTGGCTTCAGGGTAGGGGCTGGTGGCCTTGGCATCCTCGGGAATGAATCCGCTTACATTTATCTGTTCGGCTGAAAAGACGTACAGTGGAAGCAGATGGGTGAAGCCATGGTCCTTCTGTGCCGTGAGAGAGTGGAGGATTGGATTGTCAGAAACGCGCAGGTCTCTTCGAAGCAAGTAGACGAGCACATTGGAGCTTGACATCTTGGTATTAGTCGAGTACTTTCGGAATAATTTGGGTGTCGCGAAAGATAAAAGTGATGAATGTAGGAGTGTGCATTTGATCTTCAGAACAAGGCCAGACATCAACGAAATACGGCGAGTATTTGAAGTCGAGGTTGCCCTGGAAGACAACCTGCGCTTCTGAGATTTGCAGCTGTCAAGGTGTCGGAAGAGCAGCTGGGGGAGGACAAGAAGAAGGAAAGGAAAGGAGGAAAGGAAAGCCGAGGGCGTTTAGGCTTCTCTTTTTCTTCCTTTTGAGCAGTAATATAGAGACAGCTGCAGGAACAAGGACCAGGTTCAATGTACGGACAATGTCAATAATCAGTAATGTACGGAGAAAATCAAGACCAAGTTCAAGACCCGGTCGGGCTAGTGTGACGAAATCGCGTGGATGTTGGGGTGGAAGAAGACTAGAGGAAGACTAGAGGGAGAAGTAGCTCATGTGCCTAGTTACGTAGAGTTTCGGTAGACGTACAGTAGGGTTGAATTTTACAAGAATGAAAATTGGGGCTCAAGGAGATGCATCCGGGAGCCATGTTAAAACTGAATTGGCCAATGAGGCGTTCCTAGTTTTGCAGATTTCTGGGGAGGGCGGAAAATCCCTTATTATTGAGTTGAGACACTTACAAAGCACTTTTCTTTGTACTCGTACATGTTCTGGCATTCGTACAATACCTAGTACTTAAAGTACCTAGTACCTAGTACCTAGGTAGGTATAGCTGAATCTCGGGATCTAGACAGCCGGTTATAGGTGACGGTGACGGTGACGGTGACGGGGTACTGGGTGGGGGTGCACCTGCCATTCTCTCTAGATTTCTGCCTCTCTGTCTCTTCTCCGTCCTTGTACGTTCTGGCAGCACCCGCGTATTCCTGCCGCCGGCTGTTACCCATCATTTTAGCATCTGCATTGCAATTGCAGCTGAAGCTGAAGCTGTGCCTTCTCTGCCTCCTCGGCTTCTCTTTCCTTCTCCCTCCTTCTAATCGTCTCGTCTCCATAATCTGTTACCGTTTACTTATAACTACAACTACCGTCTAGGTCGTTAGTCGTTTAGGCACAGTAGTAGCTACGTAGCCACGTAGCTACAAGGAGCTGTCCCTCTCCGACGATGATGACTTATTCCCACTCAACTAGCTCGGGCCAAGGTCCATCGTAGATATGCGACGTAACCATTCCGAGGCCCCTACCCCTACGTGTACGGGCCCCCATCGAGGTGGCTTGGAAGCAGGATGCTTGAGTAATGTCCATCCGGATTGCTGAGGTTTGCGCTTTCTGGTGATGATGTGCGATCTGGAGTGGATATTTAAGTGGAGCGGGGCCGCAAGATCTGGTTCGGCGATCGTAAAGGGCTCGAGTCACCCAACGATCAGGTACAAGTAAGGGTCTAAGCTCTCGCTAGAGCTGAACCCTGAGATATGTGCAGCATGCAGCCCGAGCCCGCGGCGCGCTATACTGAATACTCTAAATCAACATTTTCTCTCTCTCTTCTTCCTTCTTCCTTCTTCTAGACCTCTCTTCCTGCTTTGCCCACCGCCACGCCACCGCCACAGCCGCGTGCATAATCAGATACACCTATATCATGAAAATCATGAAAATACGAATACGATTGGACTTTTTCTACCCTTCCCGGTCACTCCCCGCTCGGATAAAGCTCGGCTTCCTGACTCTTAAGTATCTTTCTCTGGATTGGGCTATAGGTACCCTTGTGTTGCCGCTTTCCATTGTTGATATTGATGTTGCCGTTGATGGGCCCTTGTTGATCTCGTTGATCGTCACCAGTCTCACTTACTCCCCGTCTCTTGCAATTGTCTGGGGTGACTGTCCCGACTCATCATACGTTCTCCAATGACCTATTTCCTTCCTGGCCTAAGACATACGGAGATGCGCGTATATCGACTTTCGACGTTGGCATTGAAATGCATACCATCTCCAAGCGCTGTTCCACGGCTTGTTCCACGGCTTGTTCCACGGCTTGTTCCACAGTCCCTTTGCGGAAACCACCCGTACCGGTAAGCCACAAGTCCCCTCCGCTGCCGAATGCCTGCACGATCGACGCTCCCCCGCAGCGATGTGTCGATCACGAGGCTGTACTCTAGCAACTCCCCAACAGTCCCCTGCGCCACCAAAAAAACCGTTACCACACTTCATCTTTCTCGGCCATGGCCCTTGAAGGCTAAAGCTTACCGTGGACCCCTAATTCGCCACGCCCGGGCTTTGAACCTGGCGGCTGGGTCACCAGTGGGCACCTCGCGCCCGATTTAGAAGGCCGTGGCTTCCTTCTGTGGCTGTCCCTTTCGTCCTCTCGGAATCGAATTCTCAATACCGATATCGTTGATACTCTGGACTGGCTGGACCCCCAATAGTGGCTTTTCCGGACCCTGTGACTCAATAATTACAATATCGCATGACTTACTCGTCCTAGGCTTCACCGAGAGAATGAGACTCAGCGTCTGGACTTTTTCTGGGTGCCGCATTTAGACCGTCCGGGCCAAAACATACGCCAAAGGAATCATATATTTGGCTCTGTTTCATTCATCCGCTTTGCTGGTTTCTATTTTCCGCTTTCCAAGAACATGCATTCTTTTCGCTGTTGGTGTTGGCGGAAAGAATGCTGATGGGTTCGAGACGAGTTGTCCAACCATTCAGCCCTGAGGCGGAAGTGCATACCGCTAGAACCATTAGCGAGAACCAGGAAATGTGACGTCTGTTGACGAAATCTCTATGTAGCAGGGCAATCATGAGCAGATCTTCGCCTCTTGACAGATATTTAAATCTCAAGAACCTCCTGCGTCCGGACTTTCCGTTCTTTTCGATCGATGCAATCGTCGATGAGCATTTGGTCCCGCGTTCTACCCCATCAACATCACCTTGGAAGTTCATATTCATTTTCTCGCCATGGCAAATGTCAACCACGGGAATTATATTCTGCTCTGAAGTGAGACAACGCTCAGCTGGCGTATGTAAAGCGGCTTGGTACAAGGGGCGCGTCAATAAAATATTCCCGAATCCAAGAGACCGCGCATACTCTGTCTAAGCAACCTCGTCATTTTGAGGTACCCCAAGACATTTTGCATCAGCCACACAGGAGCTAATTCCAAGGCAGATACTCCCCAAGTCCTTGACCAGCTGAACAGCACCACACGATCAGTCTTTGTCTCCAAAAGAGATGATGTCTAGAACTTCCATCTGAGACATCCTCGAGGGAAAAAATGTTGCGTCTATAGGTGCACCAAGAATCGTCGGCAATATGGTCAACCGGGCTAAAATTTCCGGGGCTGTGGCAGGTGAAGGATTGGCTGTCGTTGTGTTCCCTCCCACCCCAAAGTCTTCACAAACACACAATTCGGGCCGATCTTCAATCAATGTATGGGCGAGCTACGGCTTTTTGTCCAGACTGAACAAAAATCTGGTAGGACCTTATCCTTGACCTATAACTCCAAACTAGGCGTACTGCATCACGAACCTTGCAATGCCATATCCTGGATTTGCTACCGTGTCTACGGAATAGGCCAATTTTCGTGGAGCGGGAACTTCATCCAAGCATCGAGGAATCGACAGAGATCGCAGGATCGGAAAATTCGATGGCCAGAAAAGTCCTTGAAAGGGGCAATTTAGTCGAGAGCTGCTAAGCCTGGCGAGTCTGTTGCATTGTTCTGCATGCTAGTTGGTTGCTCTTTCAAAGTCGAAGCTCGCCATGACTGTATTCCTTATGCGAGACTCGCTTGAGCCCTCACTCTGCGGTCTCATAAACATTGACACAAATCGTAAGTATCTCCGTATGTTCCTCGTTCGCCGCTTTCGCAATTGTTGACAACGTGATAGTTTTGCAATCTACCGTCGTCTACTACGATATTTTAGAAGCGGGGATTGCAATCATTGCGTGCTGCTTGCCGATATTAAATATACTTGTTCCGACGCGGAGGCTGAAGCAATCTGTAAGTAGAATTCGCGGAACCCTCTCGCTGGGGTCAGGCACCCCGTCTCAGGATCAAGATAATAGTGTCAAGGGATTGGAACAGGTGAGTGTGTATAGTAGGGCAGAGGAAGGCGTTGGAGATGCAGCCCCAAATTCACCGGACATACGTCGCTAGAAAGTTTCAATGTTTGTCTTGTTGTCTATATGAGTGAATCTCTTAGTGGTGGATTCTAGGACCTGTTTCAACCCTTTGGATTCACCTCCACATCAAACCATCAAAGCCACTTTCAATCTTCCTCCCACACCAGACATCCTCCACCTTCGCAAAGATGGGATTCGTTGTCAGTGTCGACGAGGATAAGGAAGAGGTCATCGTCACTCTGGGTGACAAGGTCGTGTCGAAGTTCAATCCAAAGGGTATCGAGGAAGGCCTGAAGTCCCAGTTGGCGGATAACGAGGGGGACTATCTGCAGTAAGTACAGCACTGCTGGTATTCAAAAATTGTACTGACAAAAATATTGACCCTATGCCGAGCGTCTGATGTTGCCGACTTCTCGACGCACTGCTTTCGGACATGGGATTCTATATTCCCGGTCGCAAAATCATCCGAGGTTAATCATAGTGCTAGGTACAAGATTTGGCTGTTTGAAAGTAAAAGAAGCTACTATCCCCTTAGCTGTGTTCAGGAATGACTCGAAATCCTGCTTAGTAAGCGAGGAACATCAAAACTGCTCCCTGGAATACCCTATAATTTAGTGATTGATCGCTATAAGTTTAGCGATGGCATCGCTAAATTCTAGGCTTGCCTCCCTGAAGCCCAAAATCCAAGCATTTCGTTGGCTCGGTTAAGAAAACGCTCGGACCAGTCATTCCTGAACACAGCTGAGGGGATAGACCATGGTTCCTGGAAAATAAGCTGCAATATCCTCAGGTTCAACTAAACTCCAAGAGTTTCCGCAAGACTCTTCACATAGGCGCATCGCTCTAATAGCTTTTCTTTCCGAATCAGGCGATTTCGAGTCTGAGATGCGCTCGATTTCATTGCCCCGAACTCAAGAGTGTCTGAAAGTATTTGTTGGGTCATTCCCGCCCCAAGAGGGTCACCAGAGCCTTCAATTTGTGGCTCTTGATCAGATTCCTCTAATTTCTCATTCGCCTTATCTTGCGAGCCTGACACTGCGACCGAACCTGTCCCGTATGGTCCGCCGAAAACCTGAACATCAATGTTTGCAAGTTCAACATCTGATTTTCCTTTCGATATCCGATGGGCTGGTGGCCATACGTTGGGATATTCCCGCGAATCTGACGCAATATTGGGGTCTCCGTGATATGCAAAGTTGACCAAATTTTGACTCATCAACCCCGACAGTTTCTCATCTTCGCCACTCATGATGCCCTCTGGAAAGACGCCGTTGAAAATGTAATTGGTATCTGATCCGTGAGAGACACCGACGTATGGCATGCCGGCCCCCTTCCAGATTGGCGTCAAAACACTTTGATTGAGTGTGTAGAGTCTAGCTCCATCATACTGAGGATCGATGGCCCGCGAGTGTTTTGTCATTTGATATCCAAATTCGATCGACGAGCAAGTAAATAAAAGGTCCCTGAGGATACGTGAAACACGGAAATAGTGAACTGAGATGACTGGGTCTGCGGAGCTTCGCCGAGCATCATAGTTCTTCATGTCTTCTTCGAAGTCAATAGCGGGGTACAGGTCAAACAAAGATGACAACTGATCTTCTGATAAGTGGCTTGCGAAAGCTTTAACGGGAGCGATCATATCATCTTCGGTTTGTATAAGTGGTCCAGGTCCTACATTGATCGCACCGTCGTCTTGACACCAACCTAAAATCAAGGGCATTCCTGCGGATGGATTAGACATGCATGTATGTACAAAATTTGATGGAGTACCTACCTTTCACAAACTTCCCGGCAGTCATGAGGCTTGACGGCCGATCTGGGATGAGATCCTCATCGAGTGACGGAATGAAAGTGAAGGCCCCGGCAGGAGGATGATTCTCCATCGAGTACCCCATCGCGGCATTCAGAAGATCACGCATGGGGATTTCTCTCAGGCAATCCAGCGTCTTTCCATCTGCAGCTTCAAAATTTCCACAGCCAACCTTTTCGGCCACTGCCAGTGTATGTTGAGTGGTAGCATCACTCGTCAGATTCAAAGCTGTTCCTGGTGGTCCGGACATCATCCAGGCTTGCTGAAATGGCACGCCTTTGGTTCCCCCGTAAGCCATAGGGTGCAATGATATGAATGTGCCGCCTGCACTGAGACCAAATGCCGTGATTTTTTCTGGGTCTCCTCCGAAGGCGTCGATATTGTCTTTGATCCACTGAAAACCTGCTCGTTGATCCCGCATGCCAACGTTCAGGGATTTCCAGTCCTTCAACACGGGAAGCCGTGCAAATCCAAAGATAGTGAGGCGATAGTTGATGGCGGCATAGATGATTGGTTTTCCGCTCGCAACGGACAGTTTCACCAGGTTTTCGGGATCAAAATGCGAGTCGTATGCTGAGCCTTTGACCACACCGCCGCCGTGAAGCCATACGACAACGGGGAATTTGCTGTCAGACGTTGTTCCTTCCGGTCTCGCAATCCTCAGGTTGAGACAGTCTTCACCTATTTCTTTCTCTTCGGAGAAAAAAGGTGGCATCGCATCTTGAAGCTGTGGACATGCGGGTCCTGGCAAGGCTGCATCGATAACGGTGCGAGATGGAGGATTGAAAAGTTCGGGAGGCGCAAATCGGCGTACTCCAGAGGTATCCTTAGCGAATTTGATGTTTTGGAAATGCTCTATTGAATTCGAGACTATTCCACGATAAGTGACCTGCGATCTACTTATCAAAACACTGGGGCTGGCTTTCGTTTGGGTGAGAAACCCCAGTAGAGCTGCGCAAAGCCAAGTTGGCGGCATTCTGGACTTGTTTGGTAGGTGTGTAACGAGGGTGCAATCTTTGTTGGGATCGAGGAGTGTGTTGAAAATTTCGAAATGATGTGGGTGGTCGTCGTTGCTGCCGAACGCAACAGATCCTCAGACGGTTGGAAATCGCTTCCTTCTCGGCATTTGATGGGGCGCAGCACCTGGGACAGCCAAAGAGTAGGTATATCGGGGTTACATCTGCAGCAACATAAACCTCGTCGACGGTTTTCCCGGTTGGAATTGTTGGTTGCAGATTTATCCGAACCAATGGGAACAAGGTACAGTACAGCATATTCCGGTACCGTGTTTCAATTGTGACATATTGGACCATGATACATAGCATAGGTACGTTCACTTGCCCCCACATTTCAACCAACAATAATTCCTTGGTCTCAAAAGAGCCGGAGGCCGAGTTACATGTCACAGTTGTCGATCCCCATTCCCAACACCCCTCCCCGTTTCTTCAAGATGCAAAGGTCCGTATCGAATTCTGTAGAGCCATCTCTCTTGCCCTCAGAGCTTGCGCGAATGAGTCCATCGTGTTCTGAGTGGGGTCAGCACAGTCTCTATCTTCCAACGATTCGCCTGGGAGATTAGAAGAGAGAAACAGAACGTACCTGGGAGTGGAGCAGCGTCAATGACGACAAACATTGAGACAATCAAAGAAAGTATCTTCGTGGGTTTCATGACTGTAGCTGAGGCTTGAAATAATTAGTTACTAAATGAAGACGAATGGCACTGTCTCGAAAATGTACCTGGTTCACTTGGTGTTTCTTGCTGCCGAGATCTCTTCTGGAGACTAAGCCACTGAGCTGTTGATCGAAGTCGACCACGACTGACTCAAATCTCCTTATATAAAGACAACATGGTACAGTCCATGACGCATCAGCAGACTCAGGCGTACAGATCTTCGAAACCCCATCCCCCGCTCCTTGTAAATGCCCGGCCGGGGGCACTGGCAGTTGTCAAAAGTTGCCTGAGTTTTCGTCCGGGCTGCGAGTTAATGTCCAACACTTATGCATGGTTGGTCTCGCATGTATGTGCAGTAATCCCGACACCCACTCTTTCGAAACTCTCGCCTGAAGTTGCAGAGTTTGTAAATCCAGCTTCCAATGATTTGCTAGATGCAAATATTTCCAGATATGGAAAGTGGCCGATATGCTCTAGCATGGGTTCTTCCGATGCAGGCCGATAGTTTGAGCAGTATTAATTACAGACGAGCGGACTTCGAGCTGAATTAAGAGAGGCATCGACAGTTGTTGGCATACATGTGGGGCCTGCAGAATCTGCAGATCAAATTGTACACCCGGATCTTCAATCTGACAAGTTTTCGGTGTTGGTCATTATGGGGCGAGTATTGGTAAGCTTGTTGGAGAAAAAACGGAAATAGATGAAGAATTCGTGAACTGCTGTCGCCCAGATTCGCACTGTTTGTGTCTTTTGTCAATAGCTTGCTCTGCCCAAATCACCACGAACCGCCGACCACAGAACAAACTCAAATTGCCTCAACCAATATGGCCGAAGAGAAGAACATTGCATACCTGCCGCTTCATGAGAGTGACGATCGAGAAGGAGACTGTCCAGACTATCCTGACGTTTCTCGAACCTGGCGAAATCGCTTTTTCATCCTTTTGGGTGTATCAATCACCGTTTTCGTATCTTTGGGGGTTGTCTTACTTCGATGGAACTCACTTCACGCTTGCTCCAGCGCGAAAGGTGATACTATACAGCCATATTGTAAGTGCAAGTGATACCGTTGATGCTAGGAGCTGATTCATTGGATACAGCTCCGGTCGAAGGCCATCTGCGCTATGTCAATAGATATCTAACAAGGGATCCCGATACTCACAAATTCATGGGTAAAGCAAGACCGGAGTTGGACGAGGCTTGGCATGATTTGCTCAACGGTACGCTTGAAATATTTCAAGGAATGGTAGAAAGTTCAAATGGCTGATATGTAGAACCAGGGACGTTGATTCGTGTGTCTGAAGACGAGCTTGTGAGAGCAGGTAACGCCACATCTGTGGTTCACAAGCAAGGCGGATATGTCGCGGGATTTGGAATATCCCATCACCTACACTATTTGGCAAGTCCACATCAAGCAATAGGAGGGCTTGCACTAACGGCCTCCAGAAACGACTAAAGCAGTATATGAATCGCGACTACTACTATTCCCACAGCCCCCAAGAGTGGGAGGAGTTGGAATTCCATGCAGGTAAGATCGCAACTTAACAATGTGGAAATGCGAATATGCTGACGACGTACAGACCATTGCCTCGAAGGATTACGCCAGTCCGTAATGTGCCAAGCAGACACCTCATTGTACACTCTAGAATGGACAGCACACAGTCGTGTAAAGCCAACTGTCAGAGTCCCCCAACCCCACGTGTGTGTCGACTGGCCAGCTCTTCACGACTGGATGAAAGGTCGCGCCGCCAGAGCCGACGATATGGCCCCACCGCCTCCAGAGTTGTACGAACCGCGAGGTAGGGAAGCAGTCTAGACTTTTGCAGAAGAAATTATTGTATTTGAGACTCTAGCGCTTCGCTGGAAGAAATGAATGGCATGGTATGTAATCAAGTGAAGCATAAAATGAATTGACGCTGCGTGAACGATACAATCTAAACACCAGCCACTCTTCTCAAACACATAATTGCAAAAGCGATTTGGGAGAGCACTTGCTCGCACGAAGTCCACTTTCGGAGGCAGGCAGCATTATGTCCTCACAGACTCACCTTTTCAACACCTGTCACGTTTCTCTGAAGCACCAACACACTTCAGCACGTTTCCACGCATCCCTTCTCTTCCCACTTGTATCCTCGAACGGGACCGGCTTGTCCCCGGAGTTTGCCAGCCCCAATCTCGATATTTTATCTTCAGTAGTAAGCAGCGCCCATCGACATCTACCATACCCACCCATGCAGCCCATTGCCCAGCTAAGGATCTGTCCTTTCCGGGGGGGTCCTTCGGCACTCCGTGAATCCAGTTATCGTTCCTCTGTACGAATTCAAGCTGGGAAGGCCTGGACAGTATTAAAGAGGAGGGTATATGGTGTGAGCCATAGGAGTTGCCTTGTGAGTCGCGCTGCTATGCGGTGTCGAGGGTTTTGGTGGAGGTTGACTTGTCCGTCCGTGGAAAAAAGAGCAATCGTCTCCTTAGTCAGCACAGCGTTAAAGTCAATCATTGAGAAGTTCCCCTTGAAGAATAACCTTTTATAGTATACGGGATTATGAGCTGTCAGAAACTCTCGTATTGTTAACACACAAGTATATTAAACACGTCGGCGTTCATCGCCATTCTCCTAATATAAAACAAACCGCCAGC